>VWZZ01004979.1:57902-75394 GCA_013399095.1 Psophia crepitans | reverse complement strand
TGTAGCTCACAACTTCGATTATACCGAGAACTTTCTGTTCCAGCTGCTGGTGGTTGTGTGCTGGAGGGTGCTGTGAGCGCGGTGCTTCCTGAGGGAAGTACCTAGGCACGAGATGAAAAACACCAGCCGTAACGCTGCGTTCATCTCGCTGTTCGCATCCCTGTCCGCGTTGAGATGTGTTACAGTGAACAGATGCCACGCTTGCATCTAGTATTCATGTTATTATTTTTTTCCCTAATTTAATTTCAGGATAATTTTATTTATCTGTTTTTTGTTATGCTAAGGCCTCAATAATACGTGACGCCACTGGGTAAAATCGAGTGCCTGGGTGTGTTTAAGGAAAGGTTAGATGTGGTACTTAGGGACGTGGCTTAGTGGGTAATAGGTGGTGGGGGGACGGTTGGACTAGATGATCCTTGAGGTCTCTTCCAACCTTAATGATTCTGTGATTCTGTAATTCACTGGCAACACAGCAAGACTTAACTTCACATGCTTTCAGTTGGTAGCGACTTGCCGAGGGTGGTGATGTGGGTTGGTTTCCAGCCTGTTCCTGGTAGTCTTTGGTTGCCAGACATCTGATCTTTGCGTTCTGTTTTTGTTTACCAGCTCCTACAGGCAGTTTGTATGTGTATGGGGAAAGGGTAAGTTAAGGGAGACAGGGAGGTTTTTACTTTGCTTCTGTTCTCACCATCTGCAAGGTCAGAACAAAATAAAAAGTGCTTTGGCCATGAACTCTTAGGTGGGGAGGTCTGGAATGAAATGCTGTTGTGACATGAGGTTGCCTTGTGGGCAAAGAATTTCATGTGCTCAGCACTGCTCTGCAAAAATACCCCAAGTCATATTACATAGGGAAGAACCAAGCTGATACTTCCCTTTTCTCTGTTATGCTAACTTTTTTATGTTTTTATAACGTATAAGGAAGATTTACACATCAGCAACGTACTTCATTTTTTTTAAGGAATAAACCTTGTAATTTCTCGTATTTGATTCTGCTTTCCGCTTTCCTGCAGTACCCCTACCCGCCACCTCACCGGGCCCAAATTAAAAGCTAACGATAAAGCCCAACTACTCATGAATTTAGCTTTCCTAGGGTAGACTTTAAAAAAATGTTTTTGTAAAATGAAATTACAGATTACGGGAATAGCATGAAGGGTTTGACTTAAATTCATAAAAAGCATAAAGTAGCAACTAAGAATAAAATTCTTCAACTTCAGTTTGAACCGCTATAGTATAGTCTACCTAGTCCTTAAAGTTTCGCTTAAATGTGAACGATGGCAAGTACAAGTGAGGCTCTCTGGGTTATTTATGATTTCTTAATGACTGGCCAGTATTTTATTGTATTCTGCTCTGTACTTTTTCACTACCTTCCTGTACTGTTTTTGTAGTGACACTTCATTTTTTCTATGAACTTCTTTATTTAAAATGGAAAATAAACAAGCTGCATGTGATTAAAAAGGCAATGTATGCTAGTAATTAGAAGAAAAACTGGTTAATTCAGAAAGGAAAAATGGCGATCATCTTGGATACTACTGCATAGTCACTGTCAGCATATGTCATTTTGCCATAGTAGTGAGTCTGTTGGTGAATTTTACAGTGCTGGGAAGATAATTCATTGTTAGTGTGCTTAGCTTGTCTTCATGACATCATTTTTTGACACTGTTTTGTCAGGCTGAAATATCTTGTCCTCAGCAGTATGGTAGTCTCACAAAGACATTGAGGATTTGCATGTGCAGTATGTTGCAGCTTTCCACGTTATGTATTATACAAAGTGAGAGCTTAAAATGTGTGTCAAATGCTAGATTTATTTTTTTTAGATGAATAACAATTCGTATACTTTAACAGAAATCGTATTTTATAGGTGTACAGTTATATAAATAAGACCTTTTATACCTCATACAAGTAAGATCATATTCGTATATATTTCCAACTGCCCTTTTAATTAGAGCTTTTAGGGAAACTGTAGGAGAGTTTTGTAGAATCACTGGCATTCTTTAGCAAGGAGGTGCATAATGCATGCATTAGCACATGAACTTGATCGTTCAGTTCACATTTTATCCAAAATAGAAAAATATTATTTTGTATCCAAAACACGTATGCAATCCAGACATCATTAGGTCTCCTATTAACTCCCTGGAGACAAACTGAGCGTGTCAATGTGACCTATAACATCAGTGGACAGGGGAATATGCATACTAATAATATATGTTGATTTGAAGGAGCCAGAACTTCAGTGTTTCCTCTGTACTGAATTCTCTGTGTATTTGGATCTGTTTCAGTATTATCAATCATTCTTTTAGCAGTGCTTTCTACTCATGTTATCTAGGAATGCAAAACAGTAACGTTAAATCAGAGAAAACAGTTTGAGAGGCATGAATTAAAATATTTAATATATGGGGCAGCTGGAGAGTTGCAAAAAACGCAGTCATAAATTTGAATTTTGTTGTTTAAATTAAAATTGCAATAGAAGCTGCTGTGCACTCGTGTGGATGCTGATGGGAGCGATGTGAATGATGTGACATGTACAGGTCCTAATTCTTGTGAAGTACTGAATTTACCATTCTACTTTCACAGAATTCCAATTTACACTTCCAATTAAAATGAAAAACATGTTTTATTTTTTGTCTTTATATGCTACTCGATACAAGTTTTTGATTTAGACTGGTAGCAATAGTTGCTCCTACAGGAAAAAAAAACCAAATATAGGACAAATACCTTTTAGGACACTTATGACCTAGTGCAGCACTGACACACAGGTGCTTGAAAGGTTTTTATTCATTATTGTGAATTTAAAATATTTAGAAATAATCTCATCATTGATACGTTAATGTTTACATTAAGTTAAACATCAGTCAGTCTTACCTAAATTCAGGAGGGGTTACTTTTGCATGCTAATGGCTGAAATATTCTTGTCTAATAGACTTTGTCAATAGACTACATAACCAGTGCTCCGTGGGACTTCTTTGTGCGTTTTATCCTTTTTTTCCCTCTCTCTGATAATACTTGTGTCAGACCGTTCGCAGTGGCAATGTGCAGTTTGACTTTTAACATCATGGTTCGCATGAATGGCAGTGCAAAAGGTGAAGCTAATGTATAAGTCCAAGGCTTGCTTTTGAGTAAATCTGTGCAAGGAGTTTGTGGAGTTTGTAAAAGTGAAAAGTTCGTTTTGAAGGTTCCAGTAGCAGCACGTCTTGTGGTGTTATGTGTGCCAGTGCTAGTCTGGTTTGGTTAAAGTCTGAAGTTAAACGTGATTCATGAATGTGTGTCCCTCAGAGCTCCTGAAGAGCATCAGTACGGCATGGGAGCTGTCCTGTCTAGAATATGGCATGGAGCATACAGGCATTTAAGTTTCGTCCCGTTTGTGGGAAGCTCTGGATGACTGAGTCATATCTTTGCACGATTTAATAACGTTGTGGAGGTGGCTTAGTGTTTTTAAGGGGATATATAGACTTACACTGACATTTTGGGTAACAGCCATTCTGTACTCTCCTGTAGCTCTCTGATACACATAGGCTTAACTTAAAACTTAAATAGCTGTTGGAAGCTTTTTTTATATATAATTTATGGGATTTTGGGGGGAAATCCTTCTCCCTGTTGAATTACATCCTGAATTCATAAATTATTTGAGTGGCCTATTTTACAATTCGATGCCTCAGAGCTACGGTTGAGGTACTTAAAACTCATGTCTGAAAGCACACTGCTGTTGGTATTTTTTACTGTAAAGAAAATCAGATGCACAGAGTTTCGTTTCTGCATCCATCCAGAGCTGTTACCACCATGACCGTTCTGGAGAGTGGCATCTCTCTCCTGCCTAGCTGTCTTTGGCATCTGGAGATGAGAATTTTCCCTCAGGATTTGAAAAGCTTGTTTTGATAAGAAATAAGTAGATGTAAGCCATTTACTCAAACTCAAGGAAGAAGCATTTGCAATGATGTTTATCTCTCCTTCTCCTTATATTGGGTGGTGCATTAGTTGCATCCCATACCCCTGAGGTGTGAAGCTTGAAGTGACTTGAGCTCACATCTCCCTCTTCCCAGGAGAGTGCAACAAGCAGTGTGTCATAAGCTGTCCTTCATTTCACCTGCAACTTTGTTACTTTGAAAGAAGTAATTAATTAGGCCAGAAGCCCAGTAACTCCTGCCATGTGATCAAGGAGTGATCAGGTGATTCAGCTGAGTTGAGAGAAGTCTGGTTTCTATGGGTGTTTCATTCTTTCATCCTGTAAATACTTTTTCATTTCTTAGCTTCAGCAGGAATAGTCCAGGACAGAGTATGGCCTGTGGGTTAGGGCACTACCCTGGCATGCAGAGATGTGGTTGTGAGCCAGACTCTTTGCCTGGAAAGAGCCTTCCACCCACTTTTACTTCCTCTGTGGTTGCTTTCCTGATGCTCTTCAATTGCGTGATGGTGCTTGGGTGCATGCTCCTCCCTTCTCATCCGAAACTTCAAAATTGTATGACTCCTTTCCTCATCAGCTTGTGAAAGGGATGACTTTGTATCTTGCTAATGGGGAGGTCTGATGGTTTTACAACCATTTTTAATAACATAGGTACCTCTTGAGCTTCCAGGATAGGTGATGTTTAAAGTACAACCTTCACAACTTTGTTTCCTATTAGGTTAGGATGGCTTCCTGCTTACTATCCCAGTTATTTTAGTTTATATTGTATATGCAAATATTGTAGCCATGGCCATATTATAGCCATGTTCAAAATTCTTTTGAGGCCATTTTGTGCTTCTAGTATCGTGCGGACTAGTAAATCTCAGAAAAGTGTATATTTTGGAGGGATGAAGGCCAACATTTAATAAGACTGAGGTCTGCTTCAGGAGAAAATCTTTATTTTGGGGTTAGAACACAACTTGGGCCTAGTTTGATTCAGGTGTCCAGCACAGACACTTCATCCTTGCTGGGATGCTTTACGACATCCAGTGCGTCTACACTTGTCTAGCAGATGCAAGGTGGCCAGAAGACCCATGTCCTTCATGGATTAACGCCTACTGGGAAGGCGGAGTATTTTAAGAAAGCCTGGTACTATTTGCTTCTGAAACTGAACTGAGCCCAGTAGTGTCCTAAGACTGTTGTTGTCTAGGCTGAATGTGGTTAGACTGAGAAGCGGGAAGAAGGGGTTGCTTTCTTGTTTTTTCAAAGTAATTTCAAAGAAAACCTGCTTTCTGTTTTATTTCCTTTATTGTGAGTATATTTGGTACCTAGCCCGGTCATTATAATTTTCATTTTGCAGCTGCTCCAGATTAAGTCTGGGAGGTTAACTTGAGTTAATGGCTTTCTGGGAAAGGCAGGGAGAAAGTTCATCTTCTGGTTTCTCTCATGCATATTAATTGTGGTGTGGAGCTGTGGGGCAAAAATTCATTACTGTCGGTTGTTAGCTGGTACAGAAATGCTGAGTGATGGTGCCACTTATGGAGCTGAATTGGTTTTGGAGAATAAGGAAAATTCTATCTGGTAACTGATCCATATGATCCTATCCCCAGTAAATTGATGCCTGAATTGTGTTTAAATAGCCTCTGTGAGAGATGTGCGGTGGTATTTATCTGGTACAGATGATTTGCTGGTCCTTATTTTTCGGAGGGGGCTCATTTAATGCTATGGAAATTGTGGGAGGGGGGCAATAGTGAGGGGAAAATTTTATAATAATGTTCCTCAGAGTTGTTCAAACCTGATTAGATTTTAGAAGACTAGATTGTTACATTTGTAATGTTTTATTTCCAGGAAAGTCTAATTTGGTTTCAGTTATACTTTCTCCCACCCACATACACACGGTCTGACGCTTCGTACTGTATTGCTTTGTAATTGCACAGTGTTTTGCTTCAAGGATCGTCTGTAGACTGGTAGTGACTCCTTCAGATAAAGGTTTCATGATGGACTGGCATCTTTAGAAGCTTCTGGAAATAAGTCTGTAATCATCTCCCTAATAATTGATAGCAGCAGAGGAAATGGGAGCTGATATTCTGTAAACATTTTTCCTGTGTTTTTATTGTTAAAGCATAAATGCCCCGTAGGACTGGAACACTTCCCTCGCCCTCTCAGAAGGCTGTGCTGCAGCAGAGCTCTGTAATACCAATTACTGTGGGCATGGTTTGCTGTTCCAAATGAGATCGTGATGCGGATGCTGGAAAATTAGTCTCTCTCAAAATGTGTTTCATGCTCTGAATACTTGAGAGATTTTGCTAGAGTGCGATCCTTAGGTCTACGAGGTTTATGTTTTTAATTAGAGAAGGTGTTAAAAAATCCGCTTACTATTTTATATCAACGTCTTTTGTTTTCAAGAGGAAAATAGAAAATATTTCCTGATCTTGAAGTATTCTGGGAGTATATTGCCAGTAGACCTGATTCGTGTTTCTTACTACCTTTATTTTACTTTTTCCGCAAAAGACAGGGAGAGAGCACACATATTAGAGGCCTTAGAAGTATAGCTAATCTGCTTGTCCATTTTTATATTGTGAGTCAAAAAATGATTGGGGTTTGACTACTTATGTCTTTGTTTTACTGAGGTTTTGATTCATTATGGAACAGACTATCATGCTGTCCTTTACTGAACTAAAAGTAAATCCTAAAAAAAAAAAATCCCCTTTTGTTCTGCTGCTGAGGAACACTGTGGGCTGCCAAATCCTGGCAGTCTGAGTCACCACAATCGTAAGAAAATGTTTGTACTTTTGCGGTTGCTGTTATTCAGTGTCTTCTCCTTTATTCATAAGGCAAAGGGATACCTGCAGGTTAAAATATTAGTTTTTTAAAGAAATATTCGGTGGTTCTACTGAAATATCATTTTGTCAAAAGAGAATTAAATGTACACTGGTAACACTTTAAAGCTTCCAAGGAGCAAATGGTAATCTTCAACAATAACAAATATGTATATATACACGTATATTTAACAAATCCCATTGTCTATGTAAAAGCAATATTAGACTTTAAAAAGTTACGGAATTATTTTAGACTCCTTACTGAACGCTGCTGTTTTAGCCATCTGATCTGACCTGGTAATGATCTGATAACCAGGGAGACTGTTTCCTTCCTTAAAAGATTTTTTTTATTCATTATTTTTTTTAAGGACAGAGACTCTGACCCTGGAAATGCTTATCTGTGTTTTAACTTTGATGCGTGGGCTGTGACCCAGCAACCATAACTCATGTAATTGAATTCAGTTGTTTTCAGGATCACCCCCGTACAAAGCAGTTGAATATGAAGTTGCAATATTCGAATAAACTCAGAATGACTGCACATAAACAGCTGAGGAAAAGCGAGGTGGTTCTGAATTAACGATGGGTACCTGTACAGCTGACAGATACGTTCCCTGCCGCCACAGCTGTCTGCAGGTGTTTTGCCTGTGTGTGCGCTTCAGCGGTCTGGCTGATGCTTGGGCGGGAGGTGGGAGTTCTTGCAAATTCTTCATCCCATCACCTGTACATGGAGAGGAAATGGGTTTCCTTAGGATTCCTCAATTCTTTAGCTGTTTCTTGGTAGGAGTCCTCATGATTTAGGCTTTTAACTCTAATATCAGTTATCGAGACAGAAACAATGACTTCTTTCTTTCTACTGATAAAATAGCAAGACTTATTCCTTTTTTTGCCTGATACATAGGGAATTCTTTGTCTTTTACCTTTCCCTAGTGGTGAGATCATGAAGTTTCCACAGTTCTCTCCAGGAAGCCAAATTTATTAAGTCAGATCATCAGTAATTTTCCTTGACTCTGTCCTGTAGAGCTGGTGAAGAAAAGGGAGGTGGGCTGAGCTGGTTGTGGGAGGTGAGCACTGGGACAGTGTGGGACACATACAAAAATACATGTGGCAGAAAGTACTATAATTTTAATTGCTGCTCTTCTCTACAGCTGTTTCCCAAAGAAGAGGTTCTCATGCTATGAGCAGGACATTCACACAAAGAAAGGAGATGGTAGATAAGCAAATGCAAATACATTAGGTGCCCTCTATCCTTTAGGTTTTAATGCATTCTGTAGTGATGAGTTCAGCGTGAAACACTTGGTGACATGTAATTATATATGCATTAAGTAAATGGCAGTTGATTCATGGTATCCCTTTCTCGGGGCACATATTCTTAATGCACCGAGGTGGGGAGGAGTGAGTAGTAGTACAGCTCTGAGCTGCTTGATTCACGTGGCAATGCCATCCTGCTCGCGGTGCTGACTTCCTTCCTCCTTTTCTTTTGCCCATAAAAGGAGAAAAGTTTTGCCATATGACTCGCTTTAAAGAGAATCACAAGGCGAGGATTGGGGGGGAGGTTATTCAGGTAGCTTTGTTTCTTGTACGTGGTATGAGACATTCTGTGATATGACTAGCAGACTATGTGGTAGTCTTTCCATCAGCTGGCGTTGAAGTAAAACATTTCGTTCTGCTAATAACTTCTTTGTGTTTTGTTTTGTGGGTAGTTGTTTTTGTTGTGTTTGGTGTTTTGGTGTTTTCTTTCTGTATGGATGAAAGATTCTTAAGGCATGTTGGATACAAATGGGTGTGGAAATAAGATAAAAATCCCACTTCTTGGGGATTAGGCTGTCCTCCAAACCACCAGACACTTTCCTGGTGGTTAAAGAATGGCTGTGTGTGGTATTAGCCATCTTGAAACAGTAGGTAGGCATGTCTAAGTTTATTGCTTAATTTTGCTCTATTAACAAGTTTCATCTCCAGTTTTATAGAAAACAGACTGTTCAGGTGATTCTCTGAGGACCTCCCAGAAATCAGATCTGGCCATCTCAGTGCCTTTCCGTGACTGAAGAAGTCCTTGAGCCCGCTTGCTCGCTCTTACGTTAACTTCCAGTGTACAATACAGCAAGAATTGCCTGACTTTGACATATCCTGACAAAAAACATGGTCCTTGGATTGATAGAATCATAGAATGGTTTGGGTTGGAAGAGATCTCAAAGATCATCTAGTTCCAACCCCCCTGACATGAGTAAGGACACCCTCCACTAGACCAGGTTGCCCAAAGCCCCATCCAACTTGGCCTTCAACACTTCCAGTGATGGGGCACCCATAGCTTTTCTGGGCAACCTGTTCCAGGGCCTCACCACCCTCACAGTAAAGAATTTCTTCCTAACATCTAATCTAAATAGCCGCTCTTTTAGTTTAAACCCATTACCCCTTGTCCTGTCACTGCACTCCATAATAACCAGTCCCTCTCCAGGTTTCCTGTAGGCCCCTTTAGGTACTGGAAGGCCCAGGTCTCCCCAGAGCCTCCTCTTTTCCAGGCTGAACAAGCCCAACTGTCTCAGCCTGTCCTCATAGAAGAGGTACTCCAGCCCTCTGATCAACTTTGTGGCCCTCCTCTGGACTTGCTCCAGCAGCTCCATGTCTTCCCTGTACTGGGGACCCCAGAGCTGGATGCAGTACTGCAGGTGGTGTCTCACAAGAGTGGAGTAGAGGGGGAGAATCCCCTCCCTCGACCTGTTGGCCACACTGTTGAGGGTCATGTTTTCTCCATAGAGTGAAGGCAATTAACAGCTTTAGATGAATTCCACCCAGCTTCTGCCATGGGTTACTACGTGGTGTTCAGACGGCTCCTGATTCGGCATTGGAGTGTGCAGCCAGCACCAATATGGTCTTGAACTTCAGCCGTGCTGCCTGCTGATGTCCCCCATTTGCATTCAAAACCATCTCTGAGTCAGTGAATCACAGTATTGATCAGTTTGGCTTTAGTCAGTTTTGCGCATTACCTTTACTTACTGATTCTATGAAAAGATTTGACATTGGAGCATGTGAATTAGCTGTCTCTCTTTTTGCTCAGTCTAACACGAGATGCTTTAGAAATCACATCAGAATGGATCTACCTGTGCAAACCAGAAGTTGTTTTCATTGACGACTGTGAGAAGTGAAGACTTTTGACCCCAACATTTACTTTCTTATGAAATTAAGCATTTTGTGAGGGAGTTCAAAGGAAGCTGGAGAAAATTAAGACCTTAGTAATCAGCGGTCATTACTTAGCATCATCCTTTTCTAGTGTTATTGTAGGTATGCTGGGAACGGAGCAGAAGGATCATACTAATTCTGGATCTAAAATCACATTTTCTTCCAAGCTGGTTTATTAATATTTTTTTTTTTCCACTTCAGAACTAGGATGTAGGCCAAAATCTGTGAGAAACAGATGTCTGTCTCATGCCAGCAGTGTTCTCATCACTGGGATTTAATAAATTTGTTACTTCACTTATGTGGGAGTTTTTTTGTTGTGTTGTAGGGTTTTGGTTGTTTTTCTTGGAAGATCTGATAGTGAGGTTTTTGGTTAACTGCAGTGATAGTCTTTAGTCAAATGTTGATGTCACTGCTGGGCTAGATGTGTCATCTTTTCATCTTTTTGAAAGACAGAAATTGTACCTGTAGTTCAAGGCACTACGATTAAAGTATTCCCAAATAATTCAGGGTACGGGAGTTGATCATCTGGGACTATTAGTTTGGAGCAGATGGTTATTAGGTGGACTATTAGGTGGACTCACTGGATCAGATTGTCAGCCAGTACTCGACAGTTACAAATGGTTACCCAAAGTTTTACAGAAAAACATGGAATTTTGTTAATGCCGCAGTGAGCTGATGTTGGTTGGAGGCCAGGTGCCCCCCAGAGCCGCTCTGTCACTGCCCTCCTCAGCTGCACAGGGGAGAGAGAATACAACAAAAGGCTTGTGGGTCGAGAAAAGGACAGAGAGAGATCACTCACCGAATACCATCATGGGCCAAATGGACTCAACTTGGGGAAAATTTAATTTATTACCAATCAAATCAGAGTAGGATAATGAGAAATAAACCCAAATCATAAAACACCTCCTCCCACCCCTTATTTCTTCCTAGGCTCAACTTCACTCCAAATTTCTCCAGCTCCTCCCTGACAGCAGCAGAGAGGGACGGGGAATGGGGGTTGTGGTCAGTTCATCACACACTGTCTCTGCCGTTCCTTCCTCCTCAGGGGGAGGACTCCTCACACTCTTCTTCCACTCTGGCATGGGGTCCCTGCCATGGGAGACAGTCCTCCATGAACTTCTCCAACGTGAGTCATTCCCACAGGCTAATACTGGGTCCAAAGTCACATTTTCTTTCTTTCTTCATAAACTGCTCCAGTGTGGGTCCCTTCCATGGGGTGCAGTTCCTCAGGAACAGACTGCTCCAGCATGGGTCCCCCTCTTTCTTCACTGCCCTGGGTGTCTGCAGAGTTGTTCCTCTCGCATGTTCTCACTCCTCTCTTCTGGCTGCTGCGCGCAGGGTTTTTTCCCCTTCTTAACTCTGTTATGCCAGAGGCGCCACCACTGTTGTTGGTTGGCTCGGTCTTGGCCAGCGATGGGTCTGTCTTGAAACCAGCTGGCACTGGCTCTGTTGGGCATGGGGGAAGCTTCTGGCTTCTCACAGAAACCGCCCCTGTAGCACCCCCTGGCTACCAAAACCTTGCCACACAAACCCAATACACAATGCCATTACATTTTTAAGATTACTCCAAGACAAGCAGAGTTGGGAATGGAGAAGCACGTAGTGAGATGATCAGTAGGTAAGCAGTTGTGAGAGGGGTGTATGTTTTTGTCAGTGTCATTTTTCAGTACCCTGTGGCACTGCATAATCACTTACATCTATGCAATGTTTTAAACACAATAATTCTTGCCAAGTATAATACTTGCACCAGGGTTTTCCTTTGGAAAATTTTTATATGCCTCTGTTATGTTTACAAAGACTTGTTGCTTGTGTTTCTTATTGTACAAAATAAGGGTAAAAGTTTTTGATTGAGGTTTGCATGAAATTTTTTTAAGTAAATAAGCTGAGATTTCTGACATTAGAAGAAACAAGTTTGTGAATTAATGAAAAAAACAACAGATTTCTTCCTGAAATTATAATCTTGTAAAGTGAATCCTTACCCCCCAATGTGGGTAAAATTTGGAGCAGCAGAGCCTCAGCTGCTCTACATTGGGATGCTGTCAGTAGAGCTACATCCGGTTTGTACCAGCTGTCAGTCAGGACTGATATTCTACTGGTAACAATTGAGGCTTGCTGAATTGAGGAAGTCGGATGCTCATCTTCAGTCTGTCTGAACATGTTAAAGAACTCCAAAACCTAGAGAGTGCATATTTTCATGTGTGTTGCATATAATACATGTGGAAACACAAATGCTCAACTGTTAGGTGGTTGGTTGGTTCTGTTACCGTGACTTGAAAGCAACAGCCGCATAGGTGAGGATGTGATATTAAAACCAGAAGCTATAGTGCCTGGAAAAGGTGACCTGCTCATTCTGAAATGCATTGGCTACTTATGGAATTAACTTCTAAAATTGATGTTCTCCAGAAGCAACTGGGTACTATAGTCATTATACATGTTCGTAGTAGGAACTAAATAAGGAATGGATATGGCATGCAACTGCACTGTTACATTTTTAGTACTGTTCGTGACACACTTTCGTCCTGTGCCAACTAGCACTCTCCCAGATAATGCCTCAGCATAGTTCTGGGGTTAGGAGAGCCAGTGGACTATTTCCAGAAGGCTGTGTGGATCTGGCCAGGCTGGTTTGGAGGGATAGGATTTTATTTGTACAGCAACGAGCTGTACCGTGCTTGCTGGTTCCAAGCTTAGAGCATGGCTACGTGCCCTGGTCTGGTTTATTTTCTGACATATATGTGGCCACAGATCTTGCTTTCCAGGAAGCTGGGATTCAGCAGCTTCTTTGGGAAAGCAATGGGAGGACTTTGTGTGCTTAGGATAGGAGAAAAAAAATTTCCAAAACCTGAAAGTGAGAAGCTGTGTCTGCAAAGCTGGAAAAATTATCCAGAGCAGCTTAAAATCATAGAAACATTGAGTTTCGTATTGTTTTAATAAGAAGGCCCCCAAGGAATGCACAGATGTAATTAGCCATTTCAAAAATGCTAGTTTCAAATTTAAAAAATATATTTATCAAGAATTATGTCCTGGCATCTTGAATTTAAATGAATAAATTAAATGTAAGCAGATGGCATCTACAGTGTCCTTAAGCAGAGGATGTGTATCCTGTCAGTAGTGTGAAATTTATCCGTGTCCTAAGCTTTGCCTTCTGTTAACTAAAGGAGCAGTGGCAACCTGCTGGCACAAACCTGAGCTGGCATGATCTTTAGTTTTTCCCTGGGGAACCCCTGTCTCAAGTGGATGTTTCAGCCACTTTCTAATTGTCTGATTACCTCCTAACTTTACATTTAGCAAAAATTGTAGGGCATGGGGGTTTTTTTTGTGTATGTTGTTTTGGTTTTTTTTTTTATTCTTTTAAGTAGTGTTAAAGCTATTAGCATCCTAATGACTTAACAGAGTCTGGTCTGACAGACAACTTACGGGTTGACTTTAGTCCGTGGAGCGCTTCCATCTGTCTCACAACCTCCCTTCTGTAGGAGATAAGGAATAGCTGTTGGAATGGTGTAGGCTGCCTGGTGAACTGGTCACGTATCTCTCCACATGGAAGTGGTCCAGTGATCAGAAAACTGAGCTCTGGGTCCCCATGTGGATGGTGATGGGCCAAGTGCCATTCCTGGACTGGGAGTTCCTGGTGCAATTCGTGGTTTGAGGGTTGCCTGGGGAGAGGATCAAAACGCAGGTCAGGATGCTGTACAGGATGAACTGCCCTGAATTACCTGTGTTACCACTGAGTCTCTTACATCTTTCCGCATAATATTTAAATAGTACCAGCTTGGTAATAAAAGCTGTAATGAGCCTGTGCTTTTTCAGTACGTAGATTGCTAGGTGTGTTCTGCTGATGCTTCCCCCCCCCATATCCTAAATCAAAATACAGATTTGTAACTTCATTTTGGAACATGTACTTTCTACTTTTTGAGTAGAGGACTTCTGAAACATGAAATAATATTGTGGTTGCATATTTACAATTCAGAGGCTGGCCTCTGATGCACACCTCATCTTATTTAACTCTTCTATTTTGCCTTTGAACTACCCCATTATGTAGTCCGTTCTGTAATGCAGCTTCACTTAACTCTTTATTTGCAAGTAGGATTAATTTAGCGTCATTGCTATTTATGCTTTGTTGAATACTGGTCATACAGTCTTAATTATTTCTTACACAGCAGGAAACTTTAAAAGGAGCAGCTGTGTTTTGCCTTAAGTCACATTGGTTGTGGACTATGACTGCTCAAATCCCGGAGTGGATAATAAGCTTTATTCCCAGCAGGTTCCCCAGACTACTACGCTGAGGGTACCGAACTGACTTCTCTTTCATTGTGTAAATACATTTTGACTGGGGATAAATTGACTTACTGGCTGTTACCAAAACAGTAAAAGAGAATTTTCTCTTCTGCATTAACATGCCTCCTTGTTGACATCCTTCCCTTAAAGCAGCATTAGGGTTTTTGCTGAGGTCTTTTCCTGCTTGATTCCCCCTGGCTTTCCTGTGGAAGACTCTCATATCAGTCTTGGACTATTTTTCTCTGCTTTTAAAGGAATATTCTGTTTTAAAGACCCAAAACTGGAAATTTGAAGCTCTTCCAGTCAGAATAGTTTATCCTCTTTTTCTGTCATGGCACTTGCTTGCCCACTCGATGGCATCTCAGTCCAGAAGTCTTCCTGAATGAACTTGCCTTGCAGCCCATTCCATGGAATTACTGTTTGCAGAACAAGTAGTGCTTCCTGGCATCTGTTTGTAGTCCTCTTTTAATGCCCATTTCATACCCCTTTGTCATATTAGCTCTATGAATTGGACTGATGTCATTTTTACGTCCCATTTGAGATTGTTTTAGTTCGATTCTGTTTTAAACAGAAACAGACTTGGATATATGGGATAATTTTTAACAAAGGTGAAAAAGCAGACTTCCAGGATGTAATGTGTATTTTGTTAAATATCTAATTCAGTGCTAGCTACTGAAGTTGTGCTTTGGATAGCTATTCTCTGTAAGTTGTAAAGTTTTTGTCATTTCATTATTTGCCTGAGTAGGAGATGTTCATTGATAGTTGCTGGTATTTTGTTTCCAAAATTTAGGGGTTTTTTATATGAAAATCTGTTTTGACTTCCAGAGTAACTGTTAATAGTCTACTTCCCAGCCACAGTCTGTAAGATTTTTGTGAGTATATTTTGCACCTGTTCCATGAGAGCTTATTGTTGCCAGCAGTGTTAATCTTCTCCAAATAAGCCAAGTTATGCAACAGAACAAACTGTACATTGGAAGGGAACGTAGTCATCATTCGCTCTCTAATTATCATCTTCGTAGTCATATTTCCATTTAATACTTCCAGAAAGAAGCGGAATTTAAGTACCTTTTTTCCCCTACTAAGGTCTTTTTACTTCTGTTTTCTTTCTTATGGTAATGGGTCATGAATTCAATTAAACTGTGTTGCCTGTGGCTTCAGTGACTAAAAACTTCTGATCTTTTCACACTGGTGAACTCCTCCTGGAGTGGATCAAATAAATGGATCAAATCATGGCTCATATAAATACAGTTCTGCAGGTGCCTGCTTTGGTATGAGATTTTTAATTGATTAATTACTTTAAGGTTTTCAGCTAACAAATACTTTCCTTCTCTTTTCAAACTGCCTTAGGGTCTTTGTGTCATGACATTCCTCCAAAGCCAAGTGATGTTAGATCAGCATAGTTTGTGTTCAACTTGCCCTTTCAAAGCTCAGTTCCACTGATTTTATTTATGGCGATCACCTAAATTTCACAGTCCTCTTTCTTCACCTGCACAGTTTCCGTTTCTGTTCTTTCCAATCTCTTCTGCTCATCGTTTTCATCCATTCTATTCTACCACCTTCAATTTCTCATATTCCTGGTAGTGAATCTGCTTTGGTTTCTGTTTAACATCTGTCTTGCTGCATTGTTGCTTAACCACTCCTTCCAGTTAACCTTAATTACGTGAAGCTTGGAAAATATCTAAATGCTTAGTAGCTTGGGAGTTAACGTGGTCCAGTAAGTGGGATATTCTGTTTGAAACTTTCTCACAGATGCTCATTTAATTAGTGCTGCTGTTACTGTGTCCTTCAGGCTTGTCATTTTTGTTGTTCTTAGGTCAAGAGGGAATGAGTTATGTTTTCATAGACCTTCAACCAGTAAATGCTATAGAAAATGATGGTATCTAGAGCTGGTTTTGCAACTCAGTAGGGCTGGAGGGTCAGAAGTTGCCTCTTAACTACATCACCACTCTGTAGGACATGGTGGTTTTCTGGGTTCTGTGAGGTGCTTTCAGTCCTTTACCTGTCCCCTGGTGTTCTCTCTCTCCTTCCTGGCTTCTTTCCCATGTCAGCTCCATCACTCTCCAGAGTTAACTTAGCATCCCGAACAGGGTAACAGTAGTTCGCTACCCTGATGTGCTGTGCTATGGAATTAACTGACCTTTTGCTCCGGGCGTGATGCACAGTAGAAGATACCTTGCAGTAGTACTCATTGTTTTTGTTTGGTTTTTTTTTTTTTAAAAAAAAAGGGTGGGGGGGTGGAATTTACTACGTTTTGAAGGCATTTAAGTAACTTTTCTGATTTTTACTTAGTAATTAAACCAGTTTCATTAATAACAGCTTTTTAAAACAAATTTTTAAATCCACAGATTGCAGCCTCTCTCTAATTATCAGGAAGGCTCTGGATCATCTTCAGCAAGGTAAGAGGCGGCTCCAATACTTTGTCCTGCACAAAACAGCTGTCTAACAGATTTGAACGGCATAAATAATAAATGAATACTCAGCCTCCCTTGAGTGGCATCCTGTTATGTAGTTATACTGTTGCACCTAACTGATGCTTTCAAAATGCTATCTGGGCATAATATTCTTGCCTTAAGGTTTTTGTTTGTTTGCTTTTCTTATTATAGAACAACAACTGAGAATTCTTCTTCCCATGTACTTTTTTAATTTACTCCACTGTTTGTTTTGAATCATTTCACTGTTATTGTTCTGGTCTGTGTAAGCCCTTGGGACAGAATTGGCCTAGGCAGAGAATGGGATTTGTTCTCATCCCTTTTGAAGTCCTAATTCTGTGATTTTTAGGTTTTTTAGGCCTTCTACTGCTGTATTTTTTACTTTTTTTTTTTCAAATCTTAACCAGCTTCCCATCAAACTCTCTGAAATATAAGTTCTAAACACCCTCCATTGCTACAGAACTGGAGAAGATTTGCTGCCAGCAGCAAAATAAAGCAATGCTGAAAATAGACTTTTTTCCCCTAGAGAAAGGGAGTTCCCTGACTTGACCAGCTACTAATTGGTACAAAGGTTTGTTTACACAGAGGAGCTATTTCTAATTAGTTCTCTATGTGGGTGCTCTACTTGAGAAATTAGTGTTACAATCTGATTTAATTTAATCTGCTTTTATGATGAATTGTTATAATTTACAGTAAGGAGCATATTTTTAGAAAGAAAAAAAATCTACACCACACCACCCCCAAGTTTCAAAAGATAATTCCCCTTTAGGCAGTGATCAAGTACTCTTACTATTTTGAGATTAAATGAATGAAGTCCATCATTAGATTAGAACCAGTTTTTAGTCATATCTTTAGCTGCAGAAAAACAACCACGTGTTCACAGAATCACAGACTATTAGAGGTTGGAAGGAACCTTGAAAGATC
>VWZZ01004979.1:0-57479 GCA_013399095.1 Psophia crepitans | reverse complement strand
CACCAGGGCACATTGCTGGCTCATGGTCATGGTGTTTTTCAAAGCTCGAACTTAATCCATTAGCTGATTTATGGACCTGATGACTTGACCTCTGTTTTTCCATAGTCATGAGGATAGTGAACCTGAATATTTGGGAAGAAGGTAATTTGTGGAGTTACATTAGCATTGTTGAGGTTATGGTTGGAACAGATGTTCACTTCCAAGCTTTTCTGTAGCAGATTTCTTTTTCTTAAATTGACTTCACCTTTGTTCTGGGAGCAAACTTGTGTTACTGTAGGTTCTTTTTGGAGAGCTGAAAAAGTGACACAAGAGCCAGACCTTAAAAACGGCTGTGCCTGTAGATCCTAATGAAGGACCTGGTCTCCTTTCTTTTTTTTTTTTTTCTCTGAGCCTCCCAGCCAACACTTGCGGAGTAAGACGATCACTGTTAGGCATTTAATTACAGTCTATTTCAGTAGTTTGAAAAGATTGGAAAACTAATTTCTGAACTTTGAACTGCTTCAATCAGACGTCTTTCAATGAAAAAAAATGTCTTAAATATAGCCATTATAATGAAATGCTAAATATTTTGGAAATGGTTTTGCATTTTCATTATTTCATTATTATTTCTTTTAATTTTTAATATAATGCATACTAGTACCAGTGAATGTTATTTTCCTTTGGCTGTACCAGTCTCGGCAACAGCTCGTTATAAAACACAAACTAAATTCAATCTGTTCAGCAGAATTATATGGGATAAAAATTCAGTTTAACATGACCATTTCAACCTGGCAGCATCTTTTAATGGTATTACTTTAAAAGTTTTTGGATGTTCCGAATGTCACTATAAAATGAAGAATTTCAGTTTTCTGTGGTTACAATCTGATACATTTCCTTTCTAAGCTAGAAAGCTTCATCTGAAAATTCAGGGGGGGGAAATAAGTACGGTGATCCCAAGTGTAATCCTGAATGTTTTTTGTGGCAGACAGACATTGAATGTTTAGCATCGCATCTTTGGATTTTTGAATGTGAATTGGAACCACCGTATTTCTAGGTAAGACATAACCAAGTGTTTTTTGTTAAGTGCCCTCTTTCTTTTATATATGAATTGTGAGAAAGCTAGAGTGTGCAGTATGCTGGACCTGACTTTGTACAGAGTGTTTATGTCTTTGTTGAATGAGTCCAATGTTATTTGAAATTTTAAATAACAACAACTCAGTTTTCCTAAATTTTTATATTCCTTGAGAGAAACCAGAGCAGCAACCCTGCATGGTCTGTCTACATATGGGATTTAATTTTATGATGGAGTATGTATGTTTGATTAGCTTGTTACCATTCAAAGTGGTAGTTCAGTTGTTCTGCCCCTTCTCTTGCATCAACACCCATACTCTTCCGGGATGTGGCATTTTAGAGGATTTGCTGCTGAAAATCCACAGGATTACAAAGTCGCCTTGGAGGATTAATTTTCTGTCAATTTAGACCTCTGCGTCAGCTCACTGTGGACTCAAATACTGGTATCAACGCAAGGAAATGACTGTCAGTACTTGCAGCAACAAAGTGTTGTATTGGCTTTAAACATCTCCCTCTGCTCCAAGGCAAGGTTTGATACAGGAAGAAGACTGAAGGAGTTGTGAACATCTGCAGACTTCGATATCTGAGAAGGAAGCAGAGGGTGATGTAGAAGAGCTAGAAGGTTTTGATCTGTAGATGTAACTACAAGTGTATTTGTCACAGAAGATTACCTTCTTCCTCATAATAAAATACTGGAGGCCATGCCAATTTGGCTACTCATATTTTCCACATAGATTATAGGGGGCAGAAGGGAGATCTCAGTGTCATACTTTACATGCGGCCAAGTTGTGGTCAGCATTGCCCCGGAGCTGCAGGACTACAAGTTGCAGACGATGGTTCTGGTGGTTCTGACTGAAACACGTTGCTGTTTGCCAGTCCTCTGTGCACTGCTAGGAAATGTGAAGCAGACATGACTTTTGAGCAGGGCTGTTGCACCCTGTAACACTTAAAATCTGGAAAGGAACAATACTTTGCTTTATTGTGGGAAGTAAGGCTGTGCAAGGTGGTAGCTTTCATCCAGTGGTTTCTCAGAGAGAGGGAAGCCATCAAGTATGGAGATGACTCTTGAAGCTAACCTTACATGAATAACAGTGAATGCTGTCATTAATTCAGCTGCTGTGAGAGGCATCCAACAAGCGATGCTGTGAGCAAATGACCACAGAAACTTCAATTTGCTGCAGGTAAAACCAAACCCAACATGGCAGCGTCCTGACTGGCTTTCTGTCAAAGCAGGTTTGCAGTACCCAGTTGAACCCCGGGATCTCAGTAGCAGTCTATTGAAGTAAAGGTGTTTGCTAATCATGTGGATGTTTGTTCCAAAGAAATAAAGCCACTTGCAGAGGAGTTTGGAAGAGGTAGAGATCCATTAATTTAAGGCTACAGAGGATTCTGGG
Source organism: Psophia crepitans (assembly GCA_013399095.1). NCBI lineage: Eukaryota > Metazoa > Chordata > Aves > Gruiformes > Psophiidae > Psophia > Psophia crepitans. The sequence continues at coordinate 55,035 of VWZZ01004979.1, read as the reverse complement.
GAATGTGGAACTGGTGTAGTTGAAAGCCAGCAATACTCCTCTTTCGTTTCACTGGACAGGCGAACAAAGCCAGGTCCAAGGGAGGAGTTGGGTGTGAGGAGTGGAAGAAAAGACTGATTAAGATTAAAGGCTATAATCATAGCCTTGACAGTTTCTACAGTGTAGGAAATTAGTTTTCTCTACCTTGTAAACTAATGATGTGATACTTGTAAGGACTGTATACTTAACCAGTGAAGCTGCTTTGTCCATTTTATATTCACACTTTATTTTTTCCCTTAAAAGGCATTCCAACCTTCTATTTTGTTACAGTTGTATGGAGTTTAAATAGGAATTACACATATGACATCTAATTTAATAATTTTTCTTTAAAAAACATTTCAATCAAAATTTTTTAAGTGAAGAAATCTCTTGCTGAGCTGGAGAGGATCTGAAAAATAAGTGCTTTCTATGGGTGAGGGACACGACATGACAGAGGGACACACAACTAAGACGAGCTGAAGGGATGGGACAAGTAGAGTGAAAAGGAAGAGTTAAAAGGAAAAATGGTAGGAATGGAGATGAACACTAATGTATCAGAAGAAGCAAGAAGTTCTGAGAAACAAGGAGTGTGAAATGAGGAAATACAGATTTGCGAAATAATGGATTCTTTTAAATTTAATCTGTAGAAAGTTAATATTACTACAGTGTAGTTAACTGCTTTTATTAGTTTCACTGGTAGGAACTAATAAGCTGGTAAGGATTGCAACTGGTAGGAAAAATTTTAGTAATGTTTTTTACCTGATTTTTAAGTCCAAAATGTTTGCTATTGGAAACCTTTTACAGATACTAAGACAAATCATTTTTTCAAAATGAAGCCCTTGAATATAGCTTTAATGACCTTAAAGATTAATTCTTTCAGAAAACTGACAACTACAGACTGTAGAAGCATCTAAATAATTTTTTTCTAAAAGCAAAGGCTCTGAAAAGCAAACCTTAATATGGCAATGACAAGCCAATAATAATTTCTAACTGATGCAGCAGAAGCAATTCTTTGTGCTTATAGCTGTGAGCTGTTTGAGCTGTGCTGAAAGTCTAATGTGATAAGGTTTTTCATTTCTCTTTGTGCAAAGAGAAAGATCGAATCTCAGGATATTTTTAAAAGACCAGTATCCCTTACAACTATTTTGAAAAGTATGACATGAAATATTGGTTTAGTTTTCCAGAATTTGACTTACCAGATTAAAAATTTGTATACTGTTTGCAGAAATGGTTTTGTGTGTATGGTGATTTATTAATGTTGTTTTTCAAATGCCAATAGGGAGCAGGAGAATATGAGGTGGGAAGAGTAAACTAGTTTTCATTTTGAATTTTCTGTTTTCTAAGAATACATAGGAAAATTTCTTAATTAACCAATATCGTAGTAAACATAAGCGGGAAAATTAACTATAATGATACTATTTAGGTCTTCAGATGGTAAATATATTCTTAAAATAGTAACTGATTGACAAGAATTAGGCATAATTTTCTACCAAAACTAGTGTGAGCTGTTAAAATGAAGACAGCAGTGCAGGGAGATCGACATCAAACATTGAACCTAATTCCAGCAATTAAGTTAGATGCCTAGGGTACGTTTGGGAAGCTTCACTGACTGCATAAGGAGTCTGAATTGATGCTTAGGTGCCAGAATTGATATCTAAGGCTTGGATATCTGGAGTGAATTTGTTCTGCACATGCAAATGTGTCCTTAGGTATCACCTCAGGCATGATAGCTTTTACTGACTTTTCAGCTGCCATGATAAAATGAGGAGCAGTGTGGTCGTAGAACTTCAGAAGGCGTTTTTAGATGTTTTTTAGAAAATAATTCAAAGTTCAGCAACAAGATGATAATGTTTCATGCCTGTTAACTGTGCAGTCTTTGAGAGATTGTTCTCTTTTATGCTCTCATAATACCTCGTACTGATGCATTCTGCGTTGTCGTGAGCTGTACCATGCAATGAAGTTTTCAACACAGATTACTAGTTAATTCATTGCCAGGTGTTTTACAGATACAGTGCATAAACTTGTTTCAGGGAGAAATGTGAAGAAAGGTACTGTGGTAACTATAGTTTGTTGCCTTGTGTTGTTGGCCAGATGTATTTTCCGAAGAAGTGGGTGCACTCTCAATCTGGAGTTCAATGTTAAGCCTGATTTTGGTGTGTAGTGGTAGACTGCGACTCCGTCAGAGCCTAAAATTAAAATGCTTTTCCTATATTTTGCATCATCAAAGGAAGATGGTCTCCTGGCAGGTATTAATGATGAGGTATGTGGTACTTTACAGCGGTAAAACTTCATGAACTTCTTGATATAAAAGGTAGAATTTTTCAAAAGTAACAAAACCAGCAGACTGTTGACTTCTGAAACAAAGGCTCTAATTTTTCACCACTAGTGAAAAGTAAGGCTCTGTAGTATCTCTTTTTTAATAAAAATTGTCAGAGAGATTTTTCTTTCATGAAAAAAAGATTGCAAATGTCATTTTTTGCAATGTTTACCTTCATTAACACAACTTGCTGACTTCCTTCCTCAGCTGCAGTCCTTCCTACACTCAGAGGTCAGAAAAGAGCAAGATCAACAAGCCACACATCTGGCTGTCTCTGTTTCCAACTGGAACAAAGAAACAATTTTTTTTTAATGGATTTTTGAGTTAATAGTAAACAATTTGGTTTTGGAGTCGCTGACTTGCAGCAAATGTTTGTCGTAGGCGGATGTAGGGAAAAAGGACTATGTCCTAATGCAATTCCTCTGTGACCAGTGAGGAAAAAAATCACCAAAAAAAAAGGAATGTCTTGATCCTTCTAGCATTGAAGTTCGCTCAGAATTTGAGTGCATGTGTAGGACATTTCACAAGCTTAAAATATATGCTTTGAAGAGACAGAGAGACAGAAATAGTTGCTCATTTCATTTTCCTATACTCTTGTATACAATGACACCAATTATTTTTTTTTTCTCCCTTTATTTTCAGTAGCTGTTTATCTGTGTACAAATTGACAGTGATAAAAGACCAGGGACAAACAATAGCAAAAGGAGAAAAAAAGCTATTTTACAATGAGAGTTCTCTTCTAATACTTTTTTCCTGTACTTACACTGTTCCTAAATGCTTTTTTTCCAATAAACATTGATCAAAACTTATATTTACAGTCAGGGATCCTTAATTATCATTTCAAAACCTAAACCTTTAATAATTAGTGAAATGTAATACTTCTCTTATTTTCCCAATTATTGTCATGTTTTAAATACCTCCTAGCATCAGGTAGGATCAGGTTATCTAATCTGTTTGATTTACTTTTTTTAAAGTGTTTTATCTAAAGTAAAGTAAACATCTGGTGTGACTTTAGGTATTTTCACACTTCAAAACAGGAAATACCAGCTACTTTTAAAATTATACCTTTACGTGTCTAACCTGAGCTCATATTACTCTGATATTTTGGTTGCTTTGTTTAAGATGACTGTCATGATAGTTTTATTTCTAACCTGACAGTTTCACTTTATATTCACAAATACTTTGAAGTGAAAAGTAAATTGGTAATGCTAGTTTACAAGTACATTTGTTTGGAAGGATACCTAAATTTCTGAAAACCTTGAATAAAATGAATCATCCAAAGAAAATGTTTTCTATCAATTTGTTTGTAGGAGGAAGAAATGCACTGTACTGTACTAGGACCGTTTTTTGTCAAATTTAGGTGTTTGAGTTGATAATGCCACTTAGTGGATAACAACCTTAACTGCAGCCTTTTTTCAAAACCAAATCAGGTGGCATCTTGATTTTATACTGGAGTTTTCCTCAGAATGTGTTGATCCTAGCATGTTTTCAAAAAACCTTTTATTACCAGCTCCATTTTAGGAAGTTTATGAAAGCCAATTTACTTTGTGGATGAAGCGTATTAAAATGTAGTAATCATTTATTACGCAATTATAAACGTCTTACAGGAAACTAAAGATCTTACTTGCATATTTAATTTGATCAGAAAGATTAAACAACGGTGGTCTTGCACTGGTTCTTTAGGTGAATGAAATGTAATTGGTAATCTCATGATAATTTTGGTGTTTTAGGCAATGCTTGGTTTTAGCACTTATGGTTGGAAGATTGGTGACTGAACAAACTGAACGAGAATCAAGAATTAAACAGGACCTGACTGAAAGTAGTTGGTACTTTCTCTTGGATGAGATTGTGGAGGGCATACACAAAAGGGGGAGGATGGCACTGGACTGAGTTCGGCTTTAGTTGGACTTCTGTAGACTTCAGAGAATTCATAGAATCAGAGAATGGTTTGGGTTGGAAGGGACCTCAAAGATCATCTAGTTCCACCCCCCTACCATGGGCAGGGACACCCTCCACTAGACCAGGTTGCCCAAAGCCTCATCTTTGGAATTCTGCTTTGGAATATTAAAAAGGTGAGGGACACCAAATGTCTGTTCCACCACTGTCACTGACAGTTATTTCTTCTCGAAGATACTCTTTTCATAAAGACTCTTCTTTGCTAGGTAGTTTTGACGGCAGTATGAAGAACTTGGTCTATTTGATGGAAAATTTGAAAGTAAAAAAAGTGCAACCTTTTTATCTGAAACCAATGTATATATGCATATATATATACAGTTTATATTGTGGGTATGTGTATATTTTTTCTTAATGTATCAAAAAAAATCCATTCTATAATAAAATAGTAATTTTTTCTGTGAAAAATAGTAAATTTTTTTATGTGAAAAGATTACTATCCTCTGCAATTTAACAACTTTTTTATAGAAAAGGTTTTTTGCACTGTTGAAACATATATTAACGTAGGTCTTTCCATTCCTTTTCAGTCTTTAAACTGTGTTCTTTGAACTTTTTTTTTCCCCATAAATAAATTTCTGTTGCTTCCCATCAACCTCAATAATCTTCAGTCACTGAGCACTTTTTTTACATAGTCTCTCAGGCTTTTCTGAAGTTTTCAGTTATGCTGTTTTTATTAGTAAGTCATTTGAATAAACTGTGACTAAAATAATGATTGGATCAGAGGAGAAGGAAGAAAACATAGCACTGAAACATGTCTGTAAATTGAAGTGTATTACAAAAGGGTTTTATTAATGATGAATACTAACACATTTTTTCCAGAAAATTTTTATCTTCCATCTGTTCATCATGAAATTGGGAACAGTTGAGGGTTTTTTTTCTGCCCCATCCCATCCTCCAGAGAACTCATATCATCATNTTCTAAGTCATGAGCTAAGAGGAACCCAAGTTTTAAGACCCCTGTTAGTGCTGAAATCACACAGGCATTGCTGCTCCTAACCCTGCACGCTGTCCTGTTGTGCAACTGCTTGTGTCTCTAGGCAGCTAGACAGCTCTGAGTCAGCAAACAGAAAGTTTAGTTAAGTCAATGATTTTAATCTCTGTGTGTATGTACATACAAATGTGTGCACCTCTAATTTTTACACAATCCAAGTTTACCAACAAGTTACATGGCTGTTTCTAAAAATCTTTTCAAATAGACTATTTAAATAATTGTTTAAAATTTGAGTTTTTGTTAGAAAGTAATGGACGATGCTTTTATGAGGGGGTATTTCTCTCAGTTTTGACAGCTATTGAAGTGTGAATAGGGAGTGAGTTACAACTGGAAATGAAACCAACAAGGCCGTTAGATGCTTTTGTATGTAAAAATAAAACTTCAGTTTTGCTCCGGACCTAAATATAGCGTATTTTGTTTCTAGTTCTAAAGGGCTTGATTTGCCTTTTCAAATAGAGGTATTCAACAGAGGCAATAAGTACCTTGCTCTATTTTTGATTGCAGATAATTGGCATTTTAAAGCCAGCGTATCTGGGTTTTAGTCAGAGACTACAAAAGGAAAACCAGATTTCTTCTTTTTCAGCTTTTAGTCTGCTTCTTCAAAAGAAATAATGCTAATCGAAACTTCTTGACTAAGTGTGAATAAACATGGTATTTCTGTTTGCATGGAGAAGACAGGAGTGCCAGCAGGGGTGGTGTAGCATGCGTTACATGCCGGGCTGGGATGCCCTGCGAAGAACGTTCATCAGCCTCGGGACTGTGCTCTCTGGTTACCCATATGCTGTTCATCGATCCAGTAGGAATAGAATAGAATAGAAAATGACAGTTTTAGGAATTTTAAATGCAGTCACAGTTAATTTTAAACTAAATTCTGAGATTGGGAGGAAAGAGAAAGCAATATAACTTTTTTATGGCTTCAAGTTGCATCAGGGGAGGTTTAGATTGGGTATTAGGAAAAACTTCTTCAGCAAAAGAGTGGTCAGGCATTGGAACAGGCTCCCCTGGGAGGTGGTGAAGTCACCGTCCTTGGACGTGTTCAAAAAGTGTGCAGACATGACACTTTGGGACATGGTTTAGTAGACATGGTGGTCTTGGGTTGACGGTTGGACTTGATGAACTCAGAGGTCTTTTCCGACCTTAATATTCTATGATTTTATGATTTTAATGTTGCTGCTTGTTCTGAAATGTGGTTATTGAAAGGTGATCTACCTTAGTTTGGCTTTAGTTAGAAAAGTAAGTATAAAGGAGAAAGTTGTCCACTGATTCTGGAGCTGTAGACCGTGCAAAAATGCAGTTTGAAGCATGCATCATCTGCACAGGTAAGTTAGCACTGTCGAGTCCATGCAAAGACAAACTAACAATTCCAGTCGTGGCCTTTTACGTGGGCAGAACGAGCATTTCAGATGAGCCAACCGCTCTTTATTGAGAGCCTGAATTTCCCTGTGCTTTGGGTCAAAACCTCTGGCTTGTGCCCTGACGGGGGACCCAGTGCCTGGCCGGGGGCAGTGGGGCCCAGGGCCAGGCCGGTGCCGGCAGCAGAGGGCACCCCCGCTCCGCCCCGGCCCTGCGGGAGGAGAGCACGGGCATGGGGTGGGCAGAGAGCTGGACACGTCTCCTTCGCAGGAAATCCACCCGGCAGCATTGTAGGGTTGTCAAAACAACTGTACAATGTCCGCTTTTGTGCGTATGTTTAACTTCGCTCACGTGGTTGAACAATACTCTTGTTTTCTTTGTATAATGGGCCTCTATAGGCCTGTGCATCTTGTCATGGGAAGGGAACGGACTGTGTTATAAAGGGGCTCGTGACTAACGGCATCCAAATTTGTCAATTAGCTAAAAATAGTTCTTATAGCAAAGTAGGAGGAGGATATAAAGTCACTGCTGTGCCTCGATTTTATTATCGTAATAAAAAGTTACTGTGCAAATTTCATTGCTAAATTAGGAATAGCTTCTAGTAGTGATTTGAATTAATTACTGTGGAGCCTGTCAGGGTCAGTGTGTTATTTCAGTTTTCATTTACACTTAGAAGAAATCTAATTTTTAATTAAAAGGATAGTTTTAATTCAGCACCATCCACCGTCCTTCCTTACTTGTCATCTGAGGCAGATAGCGGACTTATTAACACAAAAGGTTGCAGTGGTTTTTAGCAGCTCACGTTGGGGCACAGAAGCTTGTTTGGCATTCTGTGTAAGTAAAATGCATTATTTGAAAACAGATCTACTAGAGAATGGGCTTCTTAAAGTATGAGGCACAATGCAAAATTAAGAATCTCTTTATGTTTACATCATTAGGAGGGCTAATGTGCTTGTCTGTTAACGAAGTGCAATTTTCAAGGCAGGCCATTTTGCAGAAAAATGCCATGGACCCAGTCTGCCCCTGTGTGTGTTAATTAATTGTTTAATGTGAAAGAATAGGAATTAATAAAGTAACATCAGAAGGGATGTAAAAAATGACACAAAGCTAATTAAGAAAGGAGGAGGAGTCGTATTGGAATTTATACTTTTCTAACTTTTTCATAATTACAGATTAGACTAGTGTTTTGGAGAAATCTGTTCTTGTTCAGTGTTCAGTCCCCTCCCTTAACTTGACTGTGACAGGCATCTTTGATAAACTCTAGAGTTTAGCAACTTTATAACCTGCTTTGTGTTTAATTTGTAGTCCAGTATAATGATTAAATATTTTTTTTCTCAGTATTTCTGCTACTAGTCCATCTACGTTTGTGGGATTGATTTGTTCTTTTCCTTGAGTGGAGTATTTTACGTTTGTATTTACTGAATTTCCTCTGGATAGTATCTCCAGTTTATCAAAGTGATTTTGAATTATGATCCTATTTCCCAGACTATTTTAATGCCCTTCTAGCTTAGTGCATATTTTAACAGGATATTTTCTTCTCTGTCTCTCCCTAATTAAAAGTATTGAACAAAACTAGATCTATACAACAGATACCAGATAGTGTTGAAAAATACCATTCTCTTTTGCCTGTAAACCACTGACAACTACTTTTTCAGATTTTCAGAGATGCAGCAAATTTATGGTATTAAATGGCATTTTCTCTTTTCTCATCTCCAGTTGTTTGTCAAAGCTCCCTCCCTTACCTAGTTCTTTACTTCCTTCAATTCTTCCATATGCTCACACAGGCATACTGATTTCGAAGTCTCCATTTTGTCCATTGAAATAGCCTGTTGTGTATTTTCTTAACTGTTGAGTTTCCTGCACTCCTTTATACCTTAAATCAACTCTCCAAGAGACCTGTTCTTCCAGATAGCTGAAATGACTAAAACCACTTTTTTGAAATCACAGTCTTTAGTTTGCTGTTTTCTCCCTGTTTAGTAACCTCTGCTGTTCTTAATTAATTTCTTCTGTATTTCCATCCTTATATTCCAATCATTCTCCCCATAAGTATCAAACAAATCCAAAACAGCCATTCCTTTGGCAAATTCCTCTGTGTTCTAGAAAGAACATTTATCACCCCAAGAGCCTGTGCAGATATGTATAGTGGATTAATCCTCCTGAAGCTTCTTGCCCAATTCTGTTATTCAAATGCCTCCATAGTTCAGCAAAACCTTCACGACTTTCTTGGGATTAGGTGGTCTCTCAAATTGCTGTCTTGGGATGACATCTGTTCTTTCCTCCTTTACCCTCACCCAGAGACACGTAGGAAGTTTTTGTTTTACCTTCTTCTAAAATTTTAAATTAAACAACAACAAAAAGTATTATCCTCCTGTCTGTTTACAGTGGAGTTTTTAAAATATTTTTTCCTAGTGGAACTCTTGCTATTTCCATCAACAGCATTGTAATGCAAGTTGGTCAGCAAGTTTTCTTATTTTGTATAATGAGATATTAAATAAGACAGCTATTACACAAAGAGAAGTATTTTCAACTAATAGCAACTAATCCCTACAAAGATCTACATTTCATCTTTAATTCCTCAAATCTTGAACTATTGATACATATAGTCAGCCACAGCTATCTTTTCCAGAAAAGAATACTTGTAAAGACTGCTTCAGATCTGTATCTTACAGATTATTACCATCCAAACCAGAAATACAAATTTAGCCAGAAAAATGCATTATGTCCTACATACTGACACACTCAGAGCAGATCACTAGCAAATATGCAATAAGAAATCCAGTCACTGTAGGATTTATGTCTGGCTTGACTGAGATGATACGTACTGTTTTTATGTATTAAAAAGAGAAGTAAACTAGATAAAGAATGAATTTAACATGCCAAGACCTATTCCCATTATCAACTGGCAGAAGAAATAACTTGAAAATAAAATCGCTCTGAGGAAAGTCTTCACCATAGTTTAAGAAAGAACTAGAATAGGATGGTTTTAATCTTGTTTTCTCAGACACTTATATTGGATTTTCTGTGAGTATAGTATAAAATACTTCACGTGGCATAGTCAGAAGGCTGAATATTTGGCAGTAATTAACAGGCAGAAAGGACCAGCGATATTTTTTTTCCGTTTCTGATTTTTCACCTGAGTCTTGTTTCTAATTCAGTATCTAAGAATGTATATGATCTAGAATACATTTTTCACTCATTATCTTCACAAACATTGAAAACAGATACCTTTTCAATTCTTAGATTCCCAATTCTTAGATTCCCATCATTCTAAGATGGTTTATCTCCTTTTTCACTATGATTTTGGTGAGAGAAGACAAGAACAAGGAAGCTTTAAGAGGAAGATGATGATGATGTGACTGCTGTTCTCTTTCAAGAGTTTGGAAGAACTAAGTCAAACTCCACCTGGAAAAAAATGAAGTGGTTTTGTTTTGAAGGAAGAAACACTTAAACTAGCCAAACCCGTTCTTTTTCTGTTAAAGGTGTCTTTCTCTCTCTCTCTCCTGTGTATCAGTTTGGTAAATATTAGTATCCTGCTTTGCTTACCTAACAGCATCAGTTGATAGAGGCTCCATTTATTGTGTACAGGGAAATCGTGTCCCTGTTTCGTGTATAAGCGTCTGTGCTCATGAATGTGGCCGTGCCATATTCAAACAAGGTTACTGTAGTTACTGTACTCAGTGGAAAGATCAAAGTGCAAGTGTTTCCTTAATTTCAAATACGATTTTATTCTAATTACTTAATTGGCTTCCATTCTGTGTTTTTTTTGTTTGCTGTTTATTATTACCTATGAGTCACAATCCAGATATTTTGGTTGCCTGGTTTTCATCCTTTCATGATGGCTCTCTGACATTATGCACTTTGAAAATATATAAACATATAGGAGTTCTGTTCAAAGTATGTTCAGGTGTGAGGGCTGGCGTATAGAAAATTCCCCCTCTTGAGTAAGTCATAAGTTCATCTAAGGTAATTTTTTTTTTTCCCCCAAACCTTTTGATTTTAGTGAAACCACGAGTCCAGCTCTTTAATCCTTGAGGCTATGGGTACTAATATTGTTGGCTAGCTATTTTAACATTTTATCATTATTTAAAAAAAAAAGTATTTGTCATTACAAACCATTTATTAACTCTCTTTGACTTGCCTCACCTTTTTTTTCTAGGCTTTAATTGCGTCCTGCAATCTGCATATCAGTTAACAGCAAAAGCTCTTGGCGTGAAGTATTGCTTATCTAGGAATTATAATAAAATAATTGTTCAAAGCAGGAATGATTCTTTTATCTTGGGTTACTTTCACCTTAAGCAACATTCTTCTCATATTCCACTTTTCAATTCTTTATATCATTTTGTTGGGGGTTTTTTGGGTCTGTTTATGCTTCACCTGGTTTTTGTTCATTTGTGTGTAGGTTGCTTCTTGGTGCATATTGTTATGTATGTTACTTATGTTACAAAAATCTTATAAATACAGTATTTAGAGGCCACCACTGGGAATAATTTTATTTTTTTCTGGAAAATAAATATAGCTTGCCCTCTGAAAAGGGCTTGGGTGTAGTTTTTCCTTATCTGTGTTTTGCTAGAGCATACTGTAGGTACTTCACTGTGAAATAGCTCTGGTTTGTTTTGTTAGGTTTTTTGTGGGTGGTTGGTTTTTTTTTAACAATTAGCATCTCAAGCACAAGTATATGACTCTTTTAACTTTTTTTCCTTAATATAACAATTGTCTTATGCTTATTTCTAAAATAAAGTCCGTAGAGGAATAATACCACTCTTAAAAACAAACATCTATTTGCACAGCTGAGACTATTAAACATCAGTTGCTATATTTCTCTTCATCAGTGCACCTACAGTTTATAAAATGTCAACATTTACCAGTAAAATAACTGAAGACAATGCTGCCATAATCATGGAAATGTTCTTAACTACAAGAAACTTGGAGAGAGAATTAAAAAAAACCCCTACTGTGGAGTTTTAATGGGGATAAATATAAGGTACTGTATAGAAACAGGATTAAGGAATTGCCAAAATGCAGAAAGGAAAGTAGTGGGTAAAGTAAAACTATGGAAATAACATTTGAAGGATGTGTAAAGCACAGTTTTCTGGAAGACACAATTCCTTCATTATATTTGGCACCGTACTTGGTTGTGTTTGGAGCACTGTACCTGGAGTTGACTGACCCGCTGGAGTTTGGACCCCTTGGAGAGATTGCAGTGAGACTGCTCAGGTATAATAAAACATGAACTATCATTATTGAGTTTAAAGAGCTTCTTGAAGATCTTTGAGAATAGTTTAGACAAACATCTGTGCAGAATGACAGAGCTGCTGCTGTTCCTATTTTGGGGTCTAGATAATCCTACCCTTAACTCCCAAGGATTTTATAGTATTGCTGTGAATCAAATGAATCAATGTCAATCAAAATGCTTCCTTGACTGTTTCCTGACTGCAGCAGTGCTGCTTTTCACAGCAATAATCGTCCTGGTTTCTTACCTACGATAAAGCCCGTTCTGTTGCCTGAGCTTTGCAGCACTCCATTCATGTGCTGATGGCGAGAGGGAGACGCAGGGGTTGGGAGGCTGGGGGTGCACCCATGTGAAAGTGCTCCAGGCTCTGCCTGTACCTTCACTCCGAGTGGATGACTCCGAGCACTACAGAATTCCAGTTCCAGTTCTTGGAGCTAGTCTTACACAAACACTTTGCGATTAGATGGGTTTATTATGTTTATTGCATAGAAAAGAAAAAAGACAAAAATATTGGTAATAGAGTTGGCAAATGCAATTAAAAATTATTTTCCTTCCTCTCCCAAACAAAAAACGGTGAGTGATATGGGTTTTCTTCAGAAAACAAAGTAGACTACTGTTAAGAAGCTTCTGTGTTTTTTAATCAGGGTTTCTTTGTTCAGTTTGGGTTTTTTACTTAATAAAATAAAACCAGTTTCTGAATCTTACGCTTCTGTTTCCTTACGAGCACCTCAACACACTTTTACAGGTGAATATCACAACGATCTGGAATTGTGCATTTGAGCTGAGAGATCTTGAGTTCAGGTGCTGGTGGGTTTTTTTGAAACCACAGTTAATTAGTCACGCAGTAAGGTCAGGTCCACTGCTTCAGTGACACTAAGATTGTCATTAACATCTGCTCTGTACTAGCATGTATGGTTCCCTCAGACTGCGGACTGGATGCCTGTCTCTACCCAGGTAGATGTGCCATTAGAAGTTATCTTTCCTAATCACTCATGGCCACTCCTGAACTTGGGAGCCTCTCTTTCTCCTAAGACTCCCAAAGGAGCTGCTTGTGAGAACACTCTCAGCCCCACTTCGTTAGCATGATATAAATGAGTTAAAGCAGTAGGTATTTGCTGATCCAGATCCAGCTCGTTTTGACAAGAGCCTTTTAGACTATGTTTCTATAGGCAAGCAGGTTTAGGAAATAGTATCTGGCAAGGGAGCACTGGTGAGCAGCAAGGGACTGAGCTGGTGAACATCTTTTTCACTAACACAAGGTTTAAATGCTTTGTCTGGCTGTTAGACCTTCAGTGGAGCTACAGTGGTGCTGATGGTTTTGAGTTATATGAGAAGTAAATTAGTTCTTCTCTAGCAAGTTATGTAGTACTATAGCTGTCATTTAAAAATAATACAAAACACTTCAAAATTATGTGATCACTTAAAACAGTGTGTAAACAAAGATTTTAAAGAAGAGTTAACGTTATTTAGCTTTGGGCATGCAATATTTAGTTGATAATACCCAGTTTGTGAACATATACTAAATTTTCAAAACTGCATTTCAGTATATAATCTATATTTCCGTATGTTTGCAGTGTATGTATATAAAATTGATAGCAGATTTGACGGGTTGCATTTTGATTTCTTTCGGGAGGGGTAGTACTTTATTTATCATAGATCAAAAATAAACTGATTGTTTTAGTGGAGAAGGATTTTATTTTCCCATCCTAGATAATGCCTCTAGAATGGCAAAATTAAGTTAGTGAAATTTTAGGAACAAAGTGATGTGTTAGGAAACCAAGCTGTGCTATTTTGTTCAAAGCTCGACATTTTAAAATATGCAACTGGGTAATGGTATATAAACTGCAAAATGCTAAATGTACCTTCTTGTTCATTACTGGTTTTATGGTTTATTTATGGCTGTGTGCCTCTTAATTAAATTTGAGCATCAAAATTCGAGTAGTTAGCTTTGAACTGGCAATAGTAGAAAGTTAGTAGCTTAGAAAGTATTTTTTATATGCTTATGTCATATCGTATGAGTAAACTTTAATGGTTAGGAAAACCATAGAAAACATGAAATTGCAAACGTCATTGTCACGTCACAATGTCATCATTTTTAAAACATACTGTTAGAAGTTGTAATTTTAAGGGATTTGGACACTAAAGAGAAATTGCTATCATTTAGGAGTTCTGCATCAGCAATATTTTTATATGTACACGTTGAGTCTCGTTTCAACTGTTAAACTGATTTAACAGTAAGTAAAATAAAATGCTTTCCAGTTTAATGAAATGGAATTTTATGCTCTTTGGTTAAACCTTTCTGATTTGCTCCTGTGCATCAGCTGTTTATTTGCATATCTGTTGCAACTGTAGTATATATACTGATCTGCTCAGAATTTGTCATTAGTTACTTTGAAATATCATTAAAAATTTTCCTGGAAGTGACTCGCAGTTCCTGAGGTTTGGAATATATTATTAGAGTTTCCAGGGAAAGACAGTTTGGAAGATCCAAGTACTGGGAAGCAGCAAGCTATGAAGAAAAAAATTCAGTTTGGGGCAAGGGAATATATTTATTAGCACTGCTTGTGCTAATTAGCTTGTGGTAATTAGCACCATTAAGGTGAAGGTTGGCCTTTTAATGCAGAGTTAAAAACTTGGTGTGGAAAGCAAAAGTTTCCTTGAACTAGATCTTGCTTTTAGTTCTGTTTTTTAGGAAACCACAAAATTATTTTAAATCCTAAAGAAGTAAAGCGTGTTTAGCAGCTGCCTGAACCATATCTTCTAGATGTTGATGTCAAATATCTCTCATCTTTGGAGTTGATGGACATTGGAAATGTATTGGTGCTTTCTCGATCACTGGAAAATGCAGGCTGGCAGTGAAAATGGGTATTGAGTTTGTGGCAGGGTTCTTGTTTCATACTTGCAACCTAAATAGCTGAATCAGTTTCTACACAGAGATGGAAGGAGAGGGAACTAAATGAAAAAGAAGCTAAGAAATATAGTAAAAATTCATGAAAATTATTCAAACTTAGAAATCTCCAGAGCCATGATGTGCAGAACTTCTGTAAGATGGATCAGAAACCAGAGCTTGGGCACACAACCTTAAGCTACTCAATGCAAATGAGGGAGCAGGTTTTTGGCAAAAAGGCTTCCTCACGATGTGAAGCATGCTGTCAGCTAAGCCAAGCTCTGGATGCAGTGCTGACTTTGGCAGTTGAAGAAATGGTTGGATATTCTCCGAAGATTGAAAGCGATGAGGTAAGATATGGCTTAAAACAAGTTGAAAGTGAAGAATCCAAATTGAGGCAGTAATTTAGATTGTGACAGTATTTCATAATAATATAAATTGTTTCTTTCAAGTTTATGAAATGGAAAAATAAGTGTATGCACATTATCTTGCTCCTCTTACCTGATGCTGATAAAATGTATTATACTAGTGTGATCAAAATTTTAAATTATTGAAGATACCAGTTTTGTTGCTGAATAAAATCTGTTTTGCTCTGTTTGCATGTTTTTTCCCCTTTGTACGCTAATCGGAAAGTCAGACTCAGGTCATACAGTGCAGACCTTGATCTGAAAGTAAAACTAATTTTTTTTTCCAGCATATAAATGTATGTAACTTGATGAATAATGAAGAATGTTTCTTCATGTTTCAATATTGTATATGCAACATGTTGCTAATTGTAAAGGGCTTGACAGTCTGCTCACTGGGTTTGGTCTGGAGAGAAAATTTTGATGAAGTATGTAATGCAAAAAAACCCCCTTTTGTATAACAAAGCCTGATTTATGTGAAGCTGCATGCTCTGAATGGATTATTGATAAAGTTTATATAATTTTATGGAATTACTGTGGCTGCTTTGAAATCTCCGGGCCTTACATTACCTTTCAAGGTTTTCCTGCTACAGAAACATATCCTTTATACACATATAGAAGTTAGGGTCAATGACACTTTTTCTTCTGTAGTGCTTGGGGGAGAATTTAAAAAAAAAAAACACAACAAAAAAAAACCCAACAAAAAAACCCCCACAAACTTTGCCTCCTTATATGGAGTATCAGCCATGTACATGCCTAGAATAAATTTTTTTTGTGGTCTGATTTCTTAAATGGGAAAAGAGTTAAGCTGAAAAATATATGAGCGTCAGATGTGAGCCCCAAGAGCCATGGTTTAGAGTACTGGGAATACTTATCTTTGACGCAAAAAATCAGTTTTCAATCTGAGTTCTAAATCTAAAATTACATTTTTCTACATCTCTCCAGGCAGACTTCCTTATACTTGTATGTGCTTTTCATGGTTTAATTTTTCTCTCTTCTGAGAAGTAGTTTAAGTTTGCCCAAGAAAGCTATACTTTTACATAGTTTTAGAATAATGTATCTTCCTAAGGACTGTACTGGTAAAAACTTTTCTTCAGATCTCCTTTCACTTCAAATCTCCTTCCTCCTTGTCTTCCACAGAGACTTGCTTTTTTGAGAATTGGTCACTTTTCCTATTGGGAGTTTTTCATAACTTGAAATATAAAGGCTTCCAAGATGGTAAAAGATGAGAAAAATGGATGAAAAGATAGTTTGAACCTCCTTTTTTTTTTTTTTTTTGTTTTTCAGAGATGCATACGTACAGTTTTAAAAGTTAGAGATCAAGCTTTCTACCTTTTTGTTCTGATAGATTTTTATAGTAATATTTTATAAGACCTTACCAATTAGAAACAATTAGATTTTTTTTTCCGTAAATTATTTTCATGAAATAACATGGTTTTATGCTAAAAAATCCACACCACTGGAAATGGTATTCAGTAAGCTTGAGTCCAGCAATTTGGAGGATTTACAGTTCTCTGTTTCTCTTGCTAAGTAAACTAACTCATAAATATCTGTCTGTACTTTATGATGTTATACTGGTGCTTAAATTTCAATATGTTGAATAGAATGATTTCTGTATTTATCCAAGGTCTTGTTCTCTCTGTACCCATGCATAAATATCACAGAATAGACCATCAAAATGTTTCTCACGGTCCATAACTTGCCAAAATGTTTAATATATGATGCAGACTGTGTCAAGCTCTTAGTTGTAGTATTCTAAGTTTACTTATATAACTGTTTACGATTTTGTTGCATTTACTAGGTTTGCTGGGATGGGTAATCTTCTTAAGGTCCTTACCAGGGAAATTGAAAACTATCCACATTTTTTCCTGGATTTTGAAAGTAAGTTCAAACAATTACAAGACAATGAGAGAATCTTTTCCCTGACTTAAAAGCGAACTGAGGAGAAACTTTTAAAATCTGATTGCTTGCAGTGTGTATTTTCCAGCAGAACCAATCTGTCCAAGTCCTTATCTCTAAAATCATTTGTGCACTCAGGACTCCTTTTCTCTTCCTTTTCTATTTTTCAGGAACCAAATGGGAAATCTTTTAAAAGTTCTCACTTGCACAGAGCTTGATCAGGGGCCAAATTTTTTCCTTGACTTTGAAAGTGAGCAAAGCTTCTTGCCTGGCTTGCCTTCTTTGCTTATTATTTCCTAATAAATTGCATGTGCTTACGCATCATAAAGCAATTCAAAAGGGATTTGCAAACAAATCAAATTACACTTGAGTTGAATATTGCTTTTTGGTATTTATAAAACCATATAAAATTACTGAAATTCATTCTGAGCAGACAAAGGGGGCAGAAAGATAAATATGTGAGTTAAAACTTTACCTTGCATTAGCTTCAAAACATTTATGAGCCATTGTTAAATTTACGCATGAATAAACTTGACCTCAGCTTTCTTTAACAAAATCAGGGTTAAAAAAAATTCTGTATGTTGCTTCCTTGAATGGAAATATAGATTGGAAATAAAAAGCTGAAAAAATACAAGCAGTGGAGGTGTCACTACTTTCGCCTGGTTCAGTGGCGATTTAATTGGAAAGTAGTGAAGTGGTCAAAGTGTATGTGCTTGATTGCATCTCTCTTAATTGCATGGGTATCAGTTTGCAAAACAGTGTCTTGCCTTCTAATTTCCTTGTCACAGCTAGACCTAATTCAAAGCTATTTCACTTCTGCTGGTTACAGTTTCCCTGCATGTACTTCTAGACATTGTCTTGAAAACTGGTCATCAAATCCTTGAATATGGGTTTAATCTTACTTCACTACTTACATAAAATGTTTTTTATTTAAAATGCTAACAGCGTGTGATGTTTTGTCTCTTAATACCTTTATTCTAAAAAAACCACCAAAACCCAACAACAAAAAAAAGCTTTAAGAGAAGGCAGTCTTTTTTAAATAACTTTGTTTTGAAGCATGGTTTAAGAGAGAATTTCAGGTGATTAGGCACACATTTTACCATCTTGAAATAGTTTTATTGAAACATTTATTCCTGAATTATTTTTGTGCAAAGAGTTATTAACATGATATGAAACTCTATTTGTGTACACGCTCTGAAGCACTGGTTCAAAAAGTCATTTAAATGCATACTTAAATCTCATAAAATTGTTTCAACATGCTTTCTTGGATGAGAGCTAGAGTGTATGACTAACTTTGCATATATCTTAATCTTCTCATCTAAATCGATCTTACATCATCACAAAGAATCAGTTTTAAATTCTGAAAAATGTTAATTGGTTAGTTTGGGTTTAGAAAAAGACCATGTAATCCTTTTTCTCTTCTATCTAGTCTATATAATTGGAGAATTTTATTGTAAACCCAGGATGTCAAACCTTTATCCAAAACACCACCTAATTTTTTTCTATCAAACTTTGGAAGGCTTCGGTAGTGCTCTGTGGCTTTGCCAAGCTATTACAGAGGTTTTCAGTGGCTCTGAGCTTCCAGGTTTGATCAGACCCATCATGTCCTGGGTGGTAAGAAAGTACTCCTGACCCAGGCTGCACACTTAGCAGAAAACAGGTGGTCTGGCAGTTGGAAGCCTTGGTGGACCCGAGGTGGTGATGAGAGGAGAAAATACCTGGTTTATTGCCTTGGCAGCGAAGGTGTTTGGTTTTTTGTTGTGGGTTGTTTGTTTTTTTTTTCCCAAAAGTGCATTGCCAAGAACTGAAGGGGGTGAAGCACCCTCTCCCGTGAGAGGTCACTGGTGGTTGGCACAAGCACATAAACACACTCGTCAGGCACATCTACCCAGAGAGGAACAGAACTATCATCTCCAAATTTTCAGTTGAGTTTGACACTCCTGAGCGAAAGGTTAAAATGTTTTACTTGTGAAATGAAGTCCTGGAGGTGTTTTGGCATAAAATCTGTATTGTGTCAAAGGGATGTGACTGAAGATCCCTGTAGTTGTGTGTTTTGGTCTCCTTTAATTAGCCATGATGCTATAAAAGGACACTCTTAGTGGCCATAAGTAAGAGCCTGCTTGTGTGCTCGATGGACTTAGGACATTTGTGGGCTTAGTTTTCAGTTAGAGTTCATGGATTCAAATGGTCTCTACAGTTGGCCTTTCAGAGGATGAGAAGTGTGTTGAGTTTATGTAGTTATTTTATTGTTTGCATCAGGATATTGCTTTCTAGTTTTTGTGCACTTTTTCATTAGCCATCAGCTGAAATCTCAAATCTGTCAAGACTACTTCTGAATGTTTACAGATTCTTTGGATAGTCCTGCCTTGGTAATACTTTTGCTCCTCTTCATTTGATATGTATTGTACCTGAAAGGAGGGTGTGTGAAAAACTTCTTCCTGCTAAACATAAGATGTGCCACACAAATATTGCGTAAAAAAACCCAGAAATGTTTTTCTTTGTATGCAGGAGTAGAACAGGTATAATCTGTCGCATGGATCAAAAATCAGAGGCTTTATGGGCTGATGTTTATCAAAAGTAATACAAGTGTTTATATAAAGGAAGTAGGGAAAAGGACATTTAGGTGTTAAATTCAATAAATAGTCGATTTAATCTGTGCTGATCCAAAGAGGGTCATCCCATGGGTGATGCTTTGCCACATAGTCTTATATCCTTTATGGTAGAAATGAAATGTACAAACACATGATTGCACCCATCATGAATGTTGCTGTGGTGAGTTGACCCTGTTTGAAGCCCAGGTGCCTCCCAAAGCCGCTCTGTCACTGCCCTCCTCAACTGCACAGGGGAGAGAGAATACAACAGAAGGCTTGTGGGTTGAGATAAGGACAGGGAGAGATCACTCACCAGTTGCCATCATGGGCAAAACACTTGACTTAGGGAAATTAATTTATTTTATTGCCAATCAATTCAGAGTAGCATAATAAGAAATAAGAAAAAAAACTTAAAACACCTTCCCCCACGCCTCCCTTCTTCACAGGCTCAATTTCACTCCCGATTTCTCTCCCTCGTCCCCTCAGCGGCACAGGGGGAAGGGGGTGGGGGTTGTGGTTAGTTCATCACACACTTGCCTCTGCTGCTCCTTCCTCCTCAGGGGGAGGACTCCTCACACTCTTCCCCTGCTCCAGCGTGGTGTCCCTCTCATGGCAGACAGTCCTCCACCAACTTCTCCAACCTGAGTTCTTCCCGCAGGCTACAGTCCTTCACGAACTGCTCCAGCGTGGGTCCCTTACACAGGGTGCAGATCTTTAGGAACAAACTGCTCTAGTGTGGGTCCCCCACGGGGTCACAGTGCTGCCGGTAAACTTGCTCCAGCATGGGCTCCTCTGTGGAATTCCCTATAGGGGAATCTTTGCTCTGGTGCCTGAAGTACCTCCTCCCCCTTCTTCTGCACTGACCTGGGTGTCTGCAGAGTTGTTCCTCTCACATTTTCTCACTCCTTTCTCCCAGCTGCTGTTACACAACAGTTTTTTCCCCCGCTTAACTCTGTTATCCCAGAGATGCTACCACCATCGCTGATGGGCTCGGCCTTGCCCAGCGGTGGGTCTGTCTTGGTGTTTGCTGGCATTGTCTCTACCAGATGTGGGGGAAGCTTCTGGCATCTTCTCACAGAAGCCACCCCTATAGCCCCACCACTACCAAAACATTTCCACACAAACCCAGTACACATAGCTATGTGGGAAAATGAACTTGCTAATAACTAGCTGAAAAAAAACCACCAAACTGCCACTTTATGTCTCTCCCTCACCTACTTAATACTGTTCAAGTCAGGGTGATGCGGGTGACAGCATGATTGGAAGAGCCCTGGCAGTGGCCATGAATGGGAACAGAAACACAGGAGAGGATGGCATGCAGTTGTGAAGATTTAGATATCTTACACCAGTCTTGAAGCTACACTGTAAGGTCAGCATAGTAAATCCTTATTTTATTGTTTTCCCTGTATTATTTTTATAGGCAATGTTTTGTAGGGTTGAGTTGTTCTGTGCAACAGAAATTAATTTATTTTCCTGTGAATTACTGTTCTGCAGGGCAGAATTTTGTTTTGATGAAAATTATGAGGAGGACATCTTGTATTGCATCTTTTGAAAAATAACATTATGAGGTTTTATGTTTTTGTTTTTTAAATACTCTTAATTATTAAGTTGCTTTTCATCAGTTGCATTTGCTCTTTTCTTGTACGTATTTTTCACCAACCTGTTCTTTTTTAGTGTTAGTCCTTTCAGTACATCTCCTACATGCAGTTCTTGAGGTTTTAAAAAATGGACAGATAAAACCAGGAACACTTAGAAAAATTAAGTTTTCTCACCTATTCAGAGTTGTTTTTTTCAAATTCTGGCTTGTGCTTTATTTGAAATTTGTAAAGAATCAGGAAAGAAAAAGAAAATCTGTTTCAAAAATTCACCTCCCATTTTTTCTTTAACTAATTTTTCCCCTGATACTTTTAGGCTGAAAAAAAAATTAATTCTTAAAATAATTTCTTTTCCCCCCTTTGGTGCAGCTGTCTATATCAGGAGCTGCAATTCTTATGATACCTTTTACGACATTACTCTTGATTCCAACCTGGGAAGCAAGTATCATGACTCCATGGTCATACTTGAAAAAGCTTGAAATCCAGCATTCATTTCAGTTAATGTTGTATAGCAAAAGTAGTTCTGTACGCTCCCCTGTAATCATTTTAGAGTTAGGCAGTTAGCCCTGCATCTGTGTAGGGAGAAGCAATTTGAAGATCTGTTCAGTCCAGCCTTGAAGGCATTCAGGGGCAGATGGGAACTGTCGTAACCTCAGCCAGTGATATGGAGAACAGTGTTCCCCTATGCAGGTGGAAAAGCCTTTTCTTTGCGGTGAAATTCAAACTATATGCATTCAACCAAATTACTCTTCTTTTGGTAAGGTCTACTGAAAGGTTTACTAGAGAAAAAGAATCTCTTTGTTCTTGGAACGTGAACCTTATTGCTGTTTTACACTTGTATCTTGGTGTAGGTATTCTTAATTGAACTGCTGCATATTGGATTTGATTATATACCACTTACTTTATCTTAATTCCTTCTTAGCTCTCAACTTGAAAATACTGTTAGGAAGAGTTGAGTGCATTGCAAGTCTTCAGAGTCTGGATTTCAGGATTTCGTGAGTCCGTAGGGTGAATTCTCTTGAGATGTTTTGTCGGTTCAAGAACTGTTTTGTTCTTTACATGTTGACCTTGTTTAAATTAGTCACAGGTAAATGAATTCTGAGTATTTGAGACTCTTTCCATAGCAGTTCTTTTTTGCAATCTACTGTCAAATTACCACTGCCCATAGAGGGCCTTTTTCAGGCAAAGTAAACAAACAATTCCACATGAATTCTTGGAAATAATTTGAAGATTGAGGTGACAACAACTTGGTTTGAACCAAAAAGACTAAAGCTTATAGATTCTTGGGAGAAGGTGTCCTTAAGTGACATCTTCAGTCCTATCCTCTCCTCAGATACAAATACCTTTTATAAGACCAAACGCTCTAACCTTAACCTGAGCAGGTTCCCTTTTTTTCCTAAATGTTAGCTAGGTGGGCTTTTACCTGATACTAATTTCACAGAATCTTCAAGGTTGGAAAAAACCTCTAAGATCATCAAGTCCAGCCATCAACCCAACACCACCACCACCTACTAAACCATGTCCTGAAGTACCACACCTACATGCTTTTTGAACATCTCCAGGGACGGTGACTCCACCACCTCCCTGGGGAGCCTGTTCCAATGCCTGACCACTCTTTCGGTGAAGAAATTTTTCCTTATATCCAATCTAAACCTCCCCTGGAGCAATTTGAGGCTGTTTCCTCTCATCCTGTCACTTCTTGCTTGGGAGAAGAGACCAACACCCACCTGGCTGGAGCCTCCTTTCAGGTAGTTGTAGAGAGCAATAAGGTCTCCCCTCAGTCTCCTCTTCTCCAGGCTGAACAACCCCAGGTCCCTCAGCCACTCCTCACCAGACTTGTGCTCCAGACCCTTCACCAGCTTTGTTGCCCTTCTCAGGACACACTTCAGCACCTCGATGTCTTTCTTGTAGTGAGGGGCCCAAAACCGAACACAGTATTTGAGGTGCAAATTTAATTCTCCTCATCCCCTCATTAAGATGATTAGGGAACTGGAGCATCTCCCTTACGAGGAAAGGATGAGGTAGCTGGATCTGTTTAGCCTGGAGAAGACTGAGGGGGGATCTGATCAGTGCTTGTAAATGTCTAAAGGGAGGTTATCAAGAGGATGGGGCCAGACTCTTCTCAATGGTGTCCAGTAACAGGACAAGGGGCAATGGGCACAAGCTGGAACACAGGAAGTTCCATCTGAATATAAGGAAAAACATCTTTACTCTGAGGTTGACAGAGCAGTGGAGGAGGCTGCCCAGAGAGGTTGTGGAGTCTCCTCTGGAGATATTCAGAACCTGCCTGGATGTGATCCTGTGCAACCTGTTCTAGGTGATCCTGCTCTAGCAGGGGGGTTGGAGTTGATGATCTACAGAGGTCCCTTCCAACCCCTACAAATCTGTGAATCCCCTCAAGAATCAAGGACACCTATTTTCTAGGATTTCCCCACCCCCACACCCATAAGATTAATGAAATTTTCAGTTATCATTGTTCATGTATGATTAAATGTGTCTATTAGAACATGTGTGGCAGCAGAGCAACTGCCCACTTTTTGCTTAGTAGGATATTAATTAATACCCTCACTCCACAGGCAGCAAGGCTGGAGATGTAATGCATCCAGCCTGCGGGAGGTTAAACTCTTATCTCCCGCGCTGCAGAGAGTGCCCTAAGCAAAAAGCTACGGCTCAGCTGGGGAGAGGCTGTCCCTGCTCTGTGTCCACCACGGCACTAATATCCCTGGCACAGCACCATTCCCATAGCAAGTATTAACGATTTAGGGAGCTTCACTTTGTTCTGGCTAATTTAGAAAGGATGCAATTAAAAAATCTAGTGTAGGCTGGATAGGGTAATGTTTCTACCTAATACTATTGTTTTTAATGTATGGAGTATAGCAGGTTCTGATACCCTCTAAAATGTATGATTCGCTGTAGTTGTAATGCCTTCTGTCTTTTCTAAAGACAGAAACTGGCTTTTCATCTAATTTTGTCCAAGATTGGAATGAGAAAAATCATTGCCATGGTGACAAACCTGAAATAGGACTTTGCCATGATACAGTAAAATATATATATCTATGTATATACTGCTCTCTAACTTGCTGTCAGGGGCTGGTGGAATTATTGGCCGCATTCAGCAGTGGGCAGAACAAGAAAAGCTGAAAGCAGAGCCTGTAAGACATCTTGTTTTACTTGCTATGCTTTTGCTAGGCTGTCAAGGCCAGGCAGCTATGATGTTTTTGACAAATATGATTCCATATTTAGAGGAATACAAGCGCTAACCAGCTTCAGTGGGAATCTTCTTCACCTGCAGTCAGTTTGTCTGAGTGGAATGAAGTTCTGTGCTTTTGGTCTGCATTTCAGATACAGAAAGGGTGTATGGGTTGGAAGTGTTTCTTTTAGTACTGTCTTGTTAACTCCTCGTTAAAATTAATTATTGAGATGTTGTTATACTTCATAAAAATTAATTACTGAGATACTGCTATACTTGATTTTGTATTAGTAAAGGCTTCATATCTACTCTTTTTATATTTAATCTTGTCCTATGAGTACTGATGTTTTACTGATGTTTCTGTGCTTTTTCTAATGCACGCTTTGTGATGAATAAGGTGGATATATTGTGCTGTTGGGGGGGGGTTGTGTGGGGGGTGTCTTTTGTGTGTTTTTTTTTAAAAAAAAAAAGGTATTTTTCTAAGAAAAAAAAAATTATTCCACCCTCCCATTCAACCATGCATCACAAATGGACTGTAGTCTGTCCAGCTTTCCTGCTTTTTTTTCTTTTTATGAAATCTGAAGCCTCATCCAAAACGTGTATAAAGATAAAAGAGAGCATTTGTTGATGGAATGGATGAACTATCATATCCTGGTTAATTCTGGAGGAGCCAATGGAATTGTGTTTCTCTCCAGTGCTAAAATTTTTGCTTTCTAAGTGAAAACTTGCTGGTAGAATCCGTATATGGAAAAGTCAAACCTGATCTGACTTTTAAATTAATTTGACAGGGGATTCATTTGATTGTGAGGTTTAGGATTCACACTGGAATTGGTCAAAGAGAGGTGAAACGGTTTCCTAGTTCATCTTATTAAAGACAGTGTAGTCTGAATGCATGGGTACTGTAAAAACTCAGACTGCATAAGTCCGGTGATTATAGTAATTTATTATTGAGAGGGATTGCATTCAGTGTGAATTATTCAGTTGCTATGGTTTTATTCATAAATGGGCTCAAATTGCTTAAGTGTGTGACCAGCAGGTTGAGGGAGGTGATTCTCCCCCTCTGCTCCACTCTTGTGAGACCCCACCTGCAGTGCTGCGTCCAGCTCTGGGGTCTTCAGTACAGGAAAGACATGGAGCTGCTGGAGCAAGTCCGGAGGAGAGTCACAAAGCTGATCAGAGGGCTGGAGCAGCTCTGCTATGAGGACAGGCTGAGAGAGCTGGGCTTGTTCAGCCTGGAGAAGAGAAGGCTCCGAGGAGACCTAATTGTGGCCTTCCAATACCTAAAGGGGCCTACAGGAAAGCTGGAGAGGGGCTGTTTACAAGGGCAGGGAGTGATAGGACAAGGGGTAATGGGTTTAAACTAAGAGAGGGGGGATTTATTTAGGTTAGATGTTAGGAAGAAATTCTTCACTGTGAGGGTGGTGAGTCACTGGAACAGGTTGCCCAGAGAAGCTGTGGATGCCCCATCCCTGGCAGTGTTCAAGGCCAGGTTGGATGGGGCTTTGGGCAACCTGGTCTAGTGGAGGGTGTCCCTGCCCATGGCAGGGGGGTTGGAACTGGATGATTCTATGCTTCTCTGGCGGTACAGAGATAAGGGGTGAGCGCTGCCAAGCAGTGACTGCACACTGTGATTCAGGGACGGCTTTTTTTTTTTACTTAGAACAGAAAAACAAACTTTGGTATTGTTTGAGTGGAAAACCAATTTTAAAAGCCAAAATCTGTCATGAAGAAGTCTATATTCCTTTTAATTGTTGGTGTTGCTATTACTATTGTTGTTGACAGCAAGATGAAATCTTTTTCAAAGTGATCAATTACAGGTATTTTAGCTGACCATTTTTAGCAAGACCTTCATGTAAAATCCCTTTTGAAACATGGCCATGGTCTTATCAGAACATTTGTTTGTGTAACATATTTCATAAGTAAGATGCATGTTGTTGTTTTTTTTTAAAAAAAAAAGCCTGAATCATCCTCCCTACATTTATTTTTAAGCTAAACACCTTCAAGCATAAATATAAACCGCTTCTGCAAATGCAAGCTAAGCCTGTTGCTCCGTAGCCTTTGCAGCCCTTTTTCTGTCCCTTCCCCTTCCTTCCCTCTTCCACCCACCTACCTTCCTCCTACTCCTACTCTGACACCTTCCCCGGGTGCTGGGATACTACAGAAGGCTCAGTGCGTTCCAAATATTCAGCCTTCTCCCAACTTCCAAAAGATGGATTTGGAAAATCTGAAAAAGACTAACAATAAAGGGTGTTACTAAATGCCATCTTTAAGTCCCAAAGTGCTGAGCAGTCTATAGTGTTCACGTTGCTATAAGTAGCTAATATTTTTTAAAGTAAATAAATTGTAAAAAATAGCATAGAAGTACCTTGTTAACTGACTCATGCTTCAGGTGACCTGAACATGGCAGATTTTACGCATGACCTGTACTAATAAATTATTTTTGTGTCTTAATATTCACTGAAAAATGGTATTTTAATTAACTTATTTAACTATTAAAACATAGTGATTTATAGGTGATTCCTATCTTCCCCCTACTCTGTTGTTGTATGGTATGTAACTGTTTAGCAGGATTACCGCTTTCTGCATTAAACTCAAGCGTTTACTGTTTTGTTTCTTTATCAGAAGGTGACAGACCCCTTGCAGTATATGTCTGCCTCAGCTTCTTGCAGCTTGGGGAAAGAACCAGTCAGTAACAGGGTAAAACTTAATGTGACTAACAGGTCGGTTCAACAGCCCTGTCCCACCTGGGATTTTCCTCTGGGATAGTTTTTCCCTTTGGTGCAACTTTTTCTTGCTTTTTGGAGGATAGTGGAGTTTTTTGGTTACGTGAAGTATTTTGGGTACAAACCCCAGCTGAGTAAACCCAACTTTCACTTGTTCTGTCTTTTAAAGAAGATTAAGGAAAGCTTCCAGAATAAAAGGAAAGTGAAATCAGGATTGTTTCACGTGCCCAGTCTCATGGGACTCGTGGTGACGAAGGAATATAGGAAAGATTTTAAGTATTAGTTCCTTCAGAGCTACAGACATGTAAATCTCAGTCATTTCTGTCTTGTTTGTGCAAGGTCCATAGACAACTTGACACATTTAAACAATTTATCTGAACGTGAAATGTCACGGAGAGAATGCCTGCTCTCTCTGTGCTCTCCAGGGTTTCTAATGGGAGGTGGGCAGAGGTATCCCATATGGGTGGCAAACTGTGTCTCATTTCTTAAGGAGAGTGAGAAGACTAAATAGAAAAAGTATCTTTACTATTTCTTGTCTGTTAATGTAGAGATGTGTACAGTAGCTCTTCCAAATCAGCGAGCTTTGGACTAAACTTACTGCTTTTCATTCAAACAAGTCGTCCTTAAGTCCTAAAATGCACCTTCAAAGTATTTTTTTTCTTCCATAAAAATTAAAATTTTATCTTTAAAGGCTAATAGAAGTTTAAGGGGGGAAAAAACCACCAGTTCTCTCTCTGTAGAAATCTGCTGGGACTATGTGATTGTTTCTACAAACACTGATCACAATTCTATATATAGGTCATCCAGTCTTTATCAGTGCCAGTCGTCTTTACATTTTAAAGCAAAAGAAGGCACACCGTCTCTACCTTGTCTAACATGTTGATGTTCTAGGGATAACATCACTTCGTGGTGTGTCAGTGCTATGAAAATCCTGTTGGATGGGATTTGAATGGGAAAATTGATCTACTTTCAAATGTCATTTCTCTGAGCAGCAAATGACTGCAGGTCACTCCCACCCTGAAAACTGGATTTATTTTAGTAGCAGGAATGATCTCTGACAGACATAAGAAAAATGTTTATTTTTAACTGTACTCTATCTGTGTTTTACAAAAGGAGAAATAAATTACCCTGGTTAGGGAAGCCTGGAGGAAAGTTAAAATGTCATAATATCCCACTGCTCCATCCACTGAGAAGCCTGGTTTTATCCCCAAGCTGCAAGACAAGTGAACAATCCTTTGTAATCAGCTATAGAGCTCATGAAAGAGAGAGACATCTTTACTAAAGGACTGATGCATTATCCTATTATCTGATAACATTGCTTTATGATACTGTTTCACTTCAAAATGCTGCATTTTGAGAACAGGCATTATGAGCCAGAGCGTACAAAAACTTGATTACTTTTTCTTCCTTACTGTGTAACGCGAAAACTTGGATGTTAGCAGAATGGCAGTGCAGTGTAATTGTGTTTTTTTTAAAAAAACACATCAAAACAGAGTTACACATAGTCAAACTGGATATAATGTTAAGTAGAACTGAGTAACGTTGCCATTTGTATTGCAGCTACCTTTTGACTTGTGCATTTTGCTTTTCTGTTTCTTAGATGCACAGCCCACAGATGGAGAAAGGGAGGTTTGGAATCAGATCAGTGCCGTTTTACAGGACTCGGAAAGTATGCTTGCAGACCTTCAGGCTTACAAAGGAGCTGGACAAGAAATTAGAGATGTATGTTTGTTGAAGCTAATGACAGTTTTTAGGAAGCAAAATCAAGCAAAACTCAGTGTGTTCCTTGCTTCTGTTCTGTATCCAAGCACATTCCATGAAACGATATCACATTCTTCATTAAAATTGTATTTAGAAAATACATTACAGATTAGGTGTAATGTTGAATATAGAGCCCTAATGTCAAATCATTAAATGATGGCTGTTGGAATTTCTTTTACGTGTACTATTAGTAATTACATTTTTCGCTTTGAGAAACACCGTTTCATATACCTCATTTCATATATCTTATGGTAGAAATCAAAGTGGAGGACCTGGAAGAAAAAATACTCAGCTGTCGGAAATACACTATAAAAAAGTTGAAAATAGTTTTCTTCTGTGTAAGTGAAATAATGAATGATAGTAAATTATAACCTTACATCAACTTTGTTGGCATCTAACTCTTATTCAATGAAATGGATCCTGAAGTAAATTTCCAAACTGTAACTTAGAATTTGGCTCAACCAACCAAACCTTTCCCTGCGTTAGCTTTGCAGTTACTGTTTGTGTGAGCTGTTGGTTACTTTAGAACCTGAATATGTTGAAGATTTCAAAAGCATCGGAATCTTAAAAAAAGCACACCCTTCCCCCCCCCCCCCAAAAAAAAAACCCAGACTATTTCTGTAACCTGTAATCGTACAGAAGGTCTTCCTTGGTGTTTCTGCCATATTTTTTCCCCAAATAATGCGATAAAACATAGCCCTTTATGTCAGTGGTGCATTTGAATGAATAATTTTAAATAATTATGTTACAGGGGGAGAGGAAGTTTTACAATACTTTATAAAATAATGAACTAGAAAACTTCCAAACCATCTTTTGCTTATTATTCGTGGATCACAGTTCTTTACAGTAATATTTTCATTTCAGGCTATACAAAACCCCAATGATATCCAGTTGCAAGAAAAAGCATGGAATTCCGTATGTCCTCTGGTTGTAAGGTTGAAGCGCTTTTATGAGTTTTCACTCAGATTAGGTGAGCCCTGTTTTAGTATGTCTGTTTATTAGGCTACTTCATGTATAAGAAATAGGAAGTTCCTTTTTCCACAAGCTTTTAAAAGATGATTATTCTTTCTGTTTGATATCAGACATTTATCTGCAATTACATTTACTGAGACATACTTTTAATCTTCATTTAATTTTAAAATTATCATAGTTTGTCACTTCAAATAAATCTGCATTATGTAAATAGAGTACAAGCAAAGAACGTGGTAAAACTATTTAAAGTTTTTCTCTGGTGCCTGCCACTCTTCTGCACTTCACTGGACCATATTTTACTAATGCGATTTATTTTTGTAGTTTGGATACTTCAGAGTTTTAAAAGGAATGTAAACCAATAATATTATTTTGAGACTTTTTAAAAACAGGGATAACAAGGAGAGAAGGGTATCATTAAACTCTCTCACAGGATGAAAATGCAAAAATTGAGCATGTTTTACACTGACTTTGTCATCCCTATGAACCCAAAAAATGATATAATTACTCCTTGAATTAGGACTCCAGAAGAGAACCAGTGCACAAAAATTCATGCATGAAGTGAGAGAGCTCCCAATGCAAGGGAATTCTTCTACACCATCCTGCTTACTAAGTCTTTCACTTTTTGAGTTGTGCTAGTAATTATAGCCACGGGAACTGAATTACGTTGCTGTCGGTGCCCAAGAGTACATTTTTAGTACAAAGATGCCAGAATAATCTCTATACTGAGCTGATGGCTAATTGAGGAAGATGAAAGAGAAAGAGTTGAATATCTGAATGCAAGAAAAATACTTTCTCTACAATTTTCGACAGGGAACCCAGATAAAGGGTGACAAAAACGGAAAAGAGCTCACTGATACGAAATAGAAAATGGCAGAGAGCCTGAAGAGGCAGGTGCCTTTGACTAATGTTTCTCACCTGAGAGTAGTAAGAAAAAGCATATCTATCAGGGCTGTGCATACTTGGATGGTTCCTTCCCTTCAAACAAATTGTATTTGGATACTTAAAATTTTGTCATAGTGTGGACTGAATAGAATTTGTGCTTCTGATTTTTATTCAGAGAAAGCGCTGCAGAGCTTATTGGAGTCCTTGACCTGCCCACCCTATACTCCAACTCAGCACCTGGAACGGGAACAGGCTTTAGCAAAAGAGTTTGCAGAAATCTTACATTTTACTCTTCGTTTTGATGAGCTTAAGGTTAATAAAATCTTTTAATATGTACTGATTTTTTTTCCATGTATTTTGAACCAAAACTGATTATTTCCTATTGATTTTTCTCTAAGATGAGAAACCCAGCAATTCAGAATGACTTCAGTTATTATAGGCGGACAATAAGTCGCAACAGAATAAACAACATGCATGTAAGTAAATGAAATCTGATCTGCTCATCACACTGAGGTATTTGTCAGTGCATTTGTACCACTTGTGGTAAAGGTTTTTCTTTTGATTCACTAGCTGTCACGTTCTCTCCTTCCTACCGAGAGTTAATCAGCACTCCCGATGAAGTGATTGGGGTGGAACCATTCATGCACCAATCTGCTTGCTGACATGAGCACGTACTGTGTCTTTATCTTGCTGCCGGCAAGATTACGAAGAGTTTTATTGACTGTTTTTTCTCATGTTTTCATCAGCTAGACATTGAGAACGAAGTAAACAATGAAATGGCCAATAGGATGTCCCTGTTTTACGCAGAAGCCACACCGATGCTGAAAACACTCAGTAATGCAACTACGCATTTTGTATCAGAAGTAGGTAATGGGGGAGAAAAGGTCTTAAAGCAGACATTCTTGGTTTTAATTTTACAAGATGGTTTACTGAACATTGGCTGTTTTTAACCCTTCTAGAACAAGACGTTACCAATTGAAAATACAACGGACTGTCTAAGTACTATGGCTAGTGTATGTAAAGTCATGTTGGAAACACCGTAAGTTTTACCTTAAATCTTGTTTTTCTTGTATGAGAGAATTTCTATTGTATTTTAAGTAACCACCTTGGATAAACACTTATTTTTCCAAATGGATTCCTGTATGTTTGCCTTGTTATTGTATTTGTGTACAAAGCATCACCTGAAGTTAGAAAGCCTTTCCTCTTATTTTAACTACCTTAAGATATTCTTCATGAATCAGCATTGAATTTTGTTAGGGAAAGTTTTACATGTCAGCCTGTATTTCAACAAAAGGTTAAAATACAAGTGTAATCTTACGCACTCATAGCCTTTAGTGCCTGTGTCTTGTCTAGCCAGGGCCTTAGGCCAACTACTGTCTCTTGATTGTCCGTGCTGCTCAGTTACCAGCACATGTAGCGCCAAGATTTTGGCTTTTCCAAGTCATGTTTTCACGAATGATACACAGGGACTATTTTGAGGATCATTTGAGTAAACCTTTTTTAGATGTAGCCGTCTTACTCTGGATGTGAGAAACTTCAGCTGTATTGTAACTGTACAGTTGTGTTCTTAGCTGCTAGCATAGGTATAGCCAGTGGAGTTACTACTGTTTAACTATGCATTTAGTATTTTTTAGGTTAGATGTCTCTCTGAGTTGAAAACACATACAAGATAGAGTCAAGGTAGTCTTCCTGTCTTTGAATCGTATGTATGGTGCCACGGAAAGGATAGAGTTCCTGAGGTTATTGTGTTTGTTTATGAAAATTCTGAGGAAGCGTATGCAGGTGGTGGGACTCATCTCGCAGTCTCAGGGCGTCTTAGGAGTAGGCATTGAAAACTAGCCTTAGGTGTTAGCTCATTTTTTGGCAATAGTAGAGAAGCAGAAAGTTCTGAGTCATCTACTAGAAGATTAGCTGAACTTAGTTCTAATTGTCAGATAATCAAGCATTTTCATATCAAAATACCTGTAGCCTTTAGATCTGTTCATGTTATGATGCTGTGTTATTTAAACAGAAGAATAACAGTTGAAGTTGCTATAAACTGAGAGGTAGGATAGTACAGATTTCAGTATTTTTAATGATATGTTTAAGTGAAAAAATTGAGTTTTATATTGAAAACCAGTAAATCACAGTAGACAAATCTATTATCTACTCAAAATAATATTGTTTTAGAAAATTTGTTATAATTTCTGTTTTTCAGGATTTCTGGGTTTTCCTACTATAATTCATTTTTCATTTCCTGATGATGGTTTCAGGATTAGAGCTGATGGGGCTGTCTTAACTGTGCCATCCATATTCTTATTTTGCAATTGAAAAGTCAAAGAAAAACTCCTTGGAACGAGTTCGGTCCAGTCCTATCTGGTGAACTTCCACATTTTAAACGCTTGGTGAACCTGCGTTGGTGAAGTTGCCTAAGTACTTAGAGGGGAGAGAGCGAGCGATGACTATGACCCACCTCGGTGAAGCTCTAAATTTGCTAGCTGCTGAAATTAGTTCCCACCTAAATACTAACCATTTCAAAGTAGGAGTTTAAGCAAAAAGAGTAGCTTTCCTTTGAGGTCCCAATATCCTGAGATTTCAGCTTCTAAGATTAAACAAAAGTACAGTCAGTCTCCATCATATTTCATGAACTATGGAAGTCTTCTGTGAAGCTGTCATCTTAGCCATTTGCTGAAGTGATGAACTATGAAGGGGTGTTATAGGGGGTTTATGTATCTGTCTGCTTTCCACCCTACCTTCCAAATTGACAAGGATTTACGCAATTGAAAGATCTTCAAAAATCTTAACTAAGATTCATCTTCAGCCTTAAAATACAATGTTCAGATTTCATGCATTCATACTGTAGCTTGCAAAATTGTCCAGTAAAAAGGCCAGACTTCGTTTCTTTTGTTCTGTTTTCCAGAGAGTACAGGAGTAGATTCACCAGTGAAGAGACTCTTATGTTCTGCATGCGAGTAATGGTGGGAGTTATTATTCTGTATGATCACGTTCATCCTGTGGGAGCTTTCTCAAAGACATCAAAGATTGATGTAAGCATGACTTTCCTTTAGTACTCTGTAGGTTTGAGAATACTAGTCTGCAGCTTTTTTTCAGCCCAAGCTTAACACTTTGTATAAGTCATTGTAACTATTTTTGAATGGCAAAATTTAGAATTTATCTTCACCTGCGTACTTTACTGTATCAGCTTGTTGGAAATTAAAATAAGAATCCGTCTTTTTTTCTTCACTTTTTCTTCCAGACACAGATACTCATTTGTCTTTGTTAGCTCTGCTTTCCTGCCAACTTTATGGTTACACTAAAATAATTTAAATAAGTGCTATGGCCATAATTTTTTATCAATCATGTAATTTATGCTGAAATGCTCGTCTTTGGCAGTAGTTCTGTTGTAAATAGGCAGATATTCAACATTTGTCTCTGCTTTGTCTGAGATCTAAAGTAGCAGAACTGAAATGTTGCTGTTGTAATGTTGATAATGAGCCTTCAGTTTTAGCTTTGGCATGACCAGTCACAGGGAAGTCGCCATTATTTTTTCATCTTAGACATTGCAAGCACCCACAAAAAAGTAGTATTTGGGCTACATGGTTTTTACAAACCTGAATCTCATGCACCATGTCTTTCAGCAAAAATTAATTAATGCGAAAAAAAGATGCTAAGTCTTTCCCTTTAAAAGAAAGACTACTTCAAAAGAGAAAAAAAATTATATATTATTGTGCTCCATGACACTAAGTGTTCATTAGCATTTTTCATCTGCAGATATCAGTATTTTACCATGGCTTCTCCTTGACTCTGTTTTACAGAGGGAAAGATATATCACAAAGAGGTGAATTGATTTGCTCAAGGTCATGCAGCAGATAGAGCCTGGGAATTAAATGCAGACTTCCTGACTTCTGATTCAGTCTCTTGCCTACAGAGACTACACAAGTAAAATTTTGATAGGACCAAATATACAGTGCCTGTATTTTGTTTCTCACATTTATCATAAAGCCCTGTAATCTTACAGGATAGTTAGACAGATGTAAATGGGAGAAAGGAGATGTATAACTCAGTGTTTAAAAATGTGTATATAGTCCCAAATTTGAATTCAACTAATTAGTTTAGTCATTCTTCTCTAATAAATCTTGTAGTATTTCAGATGATTAGTTTATTTTGAAAAACAACTATTTTCTCCTAGCTCATCCCTTCTTATGAACCATTTCAAGAGAATTTCAGGGGCAGTGGAACAAATTACCCTTTCCTTACTTTTTAAGACTGGAGACTTTATTTCAAGCTGTTAATTACAGGCTCCTAGCTTAGATGTTCTCCTCTTTGACCGTTTTAGGGATTCTCATTCCAACAAAAATGGAAAAGAATGCTTTGAATTTTTATCTCCTTTGAGTTTCTCTGATCTGATGAGGCATGTAAACCTGTAGTGAGTAATGTGAATATAGTCTTGAATTTCTCTGGTTCAAGAGAAATAACTTTATCACATAAAAATATGTGCTGCTAACCCTGAGAATTCCATCTGTTCAACTATTTGCATAGCTAGTTTTATCTTCCAGGTAGAAGTCAGCCAACTGAGCCGTGATCAGTGATTATTAGGCTGGTCATTGCGTGGGAGGCTGAGTCACATTTTTCCAAATAATTTTTAATGGCAAATACATGGACCCTGACTTCAGTCAAGTATGTAATCATCCACTTCCAAAATAAGGCAGAGTGTCTCCCCAGCTGCAAAGGAAATACTGGCATGTAGATTTAGCACTGTAATATGACTTGAGAAGGTTCAAATCTTGAGTCTACCATGACTTTATCTCTTATTTTAAATAAAATGGAATTAATCTAGATTAATTCCTGGCTACCTATTAGATGTTTTCATAGCAATGGGAAGAAATAGGTATTTCTGGAGCACAGTTCACTATATCTGAAAGTATATTCTCAATAGGTTAGAGAAATTTCTTATTTCTCTCTATTGATACGATAGGGAGTCTGTACAGTGGGTCAAATGAGTTCTGCCTCTGCTTTCTCTGCTTCGTTTCCTCCTTTGTAAAATTGGACAGAGCTTCAGCCTGTGTTTTACAGTCTCCGCAAAGCTGTTCATTCAGTGTGGTGTTTAAAATCAACATCATATACTTCTTTTCTCAGATTAAGTTTGTAATCACTAGTTACATAACAAATTATAAGTTATCACCAGTTAGGTTTACAACTATAAACTGAATACTGAAAATTACTTCCTGATGTGCAAGGATAAAAAATAAAAAAGTTGAAACATGACTCTCTTTGGAACTCTCTTTCCAAAATCTTTATTTTTTTTACTTATATCAACTGGTCTGGATATTTTTTTAAAAGTTTAAATTGGAGAAATTGTGCAAGTTAAAATACATATACTTGATGTATAATGTACTATCTACAAACACTTATTAAAGTAGATGTTGTTTTCTCAAAAGTTAGGTTTTTAACAAGATAATTGTTAATATCTTATAATGCTTTTATTGTGTCATATAAATCAGCGTTAACATTCGGTAGGAAAACAAACTGCCTGTCTTTAGTGAATTCTTTCCTTGTTTTCAGCTAGTGCAATTCATATATTATTGTTCAATAGTGGCATGCTTCTGTTCCCAGATGAAGGGATGCATAAAAGTTTTAAAGGAACAACCACCTGACACTGTGGAAGGACTTCTGAATGCTCTCAGGTATGTGTGGAGTAACTTTTTGTTTCAGCCTTAACAAATTCCTTTTTTCTTTCCTTTTTTTTTTTTTTCCCTCCCTGTCTGTATTTAAGACTTTTCACCTTAGAAGCTTGATTTATTAAGAAAATTGTCTGTTCGGGTTTGCCTTCATCACCTGGGGTTTTCTTAAGTAATACTCATTTCTTTCAATTCCATTTCACTTTGATAAGCAATGACTATTGATATTTGAAGTCATGATGTCCTTCTTCAGAGATACTTAAGGTTCATTTTATTGGCTAAAACATAGTCATCTAAATGGTAAACAATCTATGCAAGCTAAAATTTGTTACGTGAAATCCTCCAGCATCTAGGATATTTTAGAAGCGAAGAGTAGAATTTCTGTTTCTCAAACTCTTGGTACTTCCCTTCTCTCTTTCCCTGTGATATAATAAGATTTATTTATTTTTTAATTTTGCTAAATGATACAGCTTCAAGAAAACAGCAACCTAAATCCCAATCCTGTAGTTAAGTGTTTAAGGTGCTGTCTTGGGAAGCAAGATGCAATGGGCTGACACTTCTCTGAAGCTGAGAAGGGGGTCTCGGTACCAAGTTTTTCAGAGCTGTATTGAATTTTCTAGCTGCTGAATGCTTGGGTAGAGTGAGAACTGCAGCCATAACCAGTGCCGTATTTGTTTATCATGAATTAAAATTGATGTGGAGTTAAATCCTACAGGTATCAGGTGTGTTTTGAGCTTATGTGATAATGGATCTCCCTACAAACATAAGCAGTGGAGATTGTTTGGTAAACAAAATCTTGCTTTTTTAAATGGTAAAAAACCACACTAAAGCTCTTCAGTCCTCCCAGGACATTTAAGACAGCTCCTTAGAATTAGGCTTATAGACTATGCCAAAATTCAATCTAGATTGCTAAGTCCTTTTAGTATTTACCCTAGTTATTACATCTTTCCATGATTTTTACTTCTCTTGAGGTTTTTAACTGGAAAAAAAGAGATCATTTCGACCCAAAATTATGACAATGTCATAGATGGATGACAAACAGGATTTAGCCACAATTCTCCCCTTATTAACAGGGAATAATTTATCATAAGGGCTATTTAGAAGTTAAAGAGCACTGGAGTATTAGTAGTTAAATTCCAGTGATCAGTGACTAGAGGATCATAGAAGTTCCTCCTTTCTGTAATTGAACTTCACTGATTTCAAAGATGGGCACGGAATTTTCCAGACTTTTCTAATCCCTGTTCATTTTGTAAAATGTTGTTTTAACTTGTAATTTCTAGGTTCACTACAAAACACCTGAATGATGAAACTACTTCAAAACAAATTCGAGCTATGCTGCAGTAGTATCCTGAGCAAGTATATGTTTGTATTGATCACAGAAGATGTGTATGTTTACATAATTTAATACAGTTTGATGTTAATACTTGTGTGTATTTACATAACCATTTTCTTCACATCGCTAAAGTATATGGATCTGTTCATAACCTGACTGACTTTATATAGTGCAGCCTAAGTTTTTATGCTAGCCTTTATCTTTTGACTTTTAAAATACTTTTTTACTTAGATACTTCAGCTACAAGAGTTTATCTGTGCATTTTAATCCTTAAACACCTTCTCTATCAGAGAAGTAAGTAGTAGTGAAGACGAAACGGAAATCAAATAAACTGAAATATCAAAGATACCACAGAAAAGGAACTTTAAAGAAGGAGAAAGTTAATATAAAAGAAAGTAAAATTTATTGGATATGTTTTAAGAGATGTGCACAGTTTTTTGGTCAGTTAGTTTTAGGATCTCATCAAACTTATACAAATAGGAGAATACCTGAATGTTCATCACTCTCATAAAATACATTGTCTTTCCTGTAGTAAGTGGAGATCCACCTCATTTTAAGGATTATATGCTGGCTGACATCCAAAAACGTATTGCAAAGAGGTTCATTTTACCTTTTTTATTAAGTATAACCTGTAACTTTCAACAATTGAGGAAATTAATATCCTTTTTCAGATTCAATATAAAAAAAAACCAGAAAATGGGTTTTAAGACCATTGCTAGATTTTGAAAACTGAGTAAAATTTTGCTAGATTTAGAAAGGGAAAATACTAATGCCATGACTTAACTAGAAAGGGTTTGTCAGTGTAAATATATCATGATGAACATTATCTCTCAGACAGCTCTACCTGGTACGTAAATTTTTTGCTGATATAAACTTGTATAAAGCAGAACGCTCTTCTGGAGCAGCAAACATCCCTAGTGTCAAATTGGCCTCATCAAACTAGGAATAATATAAATAAGTTTTAAGAGCTGAGCTGTTCTTAGGCATTTCATCAAGTTCCTTGGTAGTATTATTCATTACATGATTCAGAGTCAACACCAAAATATTTATCAGCTGTCTGCTCTTCATTGGTTTTTGAGATGTGATCGATAGATACTTCAAGGATTTGAGTTCCTTGTTGAGTTGTTTGTTCTTACTTTCTAGTAATTTTTCCAGTGAATGGAATAGAACTACTTTGCCAAAAGCATCAAAGTGCTCATGCTCTGTTAAGTGTGTCTTCTGGGTGATCCGCAGTTGCTGTACATATTCTTGCAGAGGTCGCATTCTGAAAATGTTCGATTTTGTGTACTTTGCTTGCATGTATGTCTGAAAACTCCAGAGCTTGTGCACAGATTCAGATTTGTATTTGCTTATTCCTGTGTATGTAAATCAGGGTTTGTGTGCTCTCACTGGAATTTTCATGCGTATCACTTCTAAAAACATTACTTAAGACTTGCAAGATTCATTTGATCTGCTGAAACTCAGATGCACTGTGACAAATTCAGTCCTTGAACTCAGTCCTTAAACAGTATTAATATCATAAGTTCTTTGGAGTAGGAATTGCCTTAGAGTTTATTTCTGAGCAGAACCACGAGGTTTCTCAAGCCTGGTCAGAACCCATAGGTTCCAATGTTATACGTGTCATCATACTGGGCAGCACCGCAACTCCAGCATTGATGTCGCACATCTGCAGTTGTAGCAGCAGGTCACTGTGTTGTTGTCAGGAACAGAATTAGAAATCACACTAGTTTTTGTTGGGGTTTTTTTCTGGAAGCAGAGATCTCGCTGCTTTTTCACAGTAGTAAATCCACTGTTTACAAACTCCATTTTTAATGGGGGGACATTCACAAATGTATAGTAGGGGAAATTCTGCTTTGTTCATAGACACTGCCAGTTAGGTAAATCTAGGTGGACGTCAGGTCATTCTGTTGAGCTTTGGTAACTAAAGTTAATACGTGCTTTACCTGCGATTATTTGTCAGACAATGAGGTCTTATCTTTAAGTAGCCCAGAGGAAAGCTATTTGTCACTCGTATAATAAAAATGTAAACCTTAAAGCATTCTGCGAGTTGCCATGTGCTGTTTGCCGAAGTCACTGAATTTCTTTGCCTGCCGTGATGTTTTTGTACAGAAGTTTATTTCAAATAATAAAAAGTTTGGTACAGTAAGCATTGGGACTGTCTGCATTTAGAGACAACGGTTTGAGAAGTATCTCATTTACAGTTTTGTATCTGAAATGTAGTAGGTTCACCTTTATGTATCCCATTTATAATTTATTCAAAAAGCATTTTAAAATGTTTCACTTGTATGCCACAACAATATAACCTCATGTCACCTAAACAATTCCTGGCTTTTTCTGATAATTCTTGGCACTTGTCTGTCACCTTGACCAGGGGAAACTATTGATACTGCTTTACCAAGTAGAGGGCATGAATCCCTTGTATGACTTTTAGATCTTCACATTAGTCATCCTAGGCTGTGGTAGCCGTCTCAAGTTGCATTTATGATCAATAAGGTCATCAAGAGGATGATTCATTTAATCTTAAGTGCTCTCAGAAGAAGAGCTATATAGACTAATGATCAAAGTTATTGATTTCCATTTTGGCAGTGTTTCTTCTTATTTTGTCTCATCATTATGTAAGAACACGTTTGTAGTATGGTAAATATTTAAGCCTCATAATGACAGCATCTCAGAATGTGCATAAATGAGTGTGACTTGTTTGGGTCAGAACAGCCCTAAAATTTTGCTTGTTTTGTGGTGGAAGAAAATATTATTTTAGGGTGGTATGAATTTGAAAGACTAGAATTTTTCACTGCCAACAAATGAAAGGGTTTGAAATATAATTTATGACTTCTAAGCTTTCTTCTGCTACTAAGCAGCTGTCATGAATGATAGTTACTAAGATAGACCACATCTCTCAGATAAATTACTAGTGCTTTCCATGTCTACTGACATTTACAAAGCAACAAAGTCTTCTCTGTGTTGCTTTCTGTGTTGTATTTAATCTAAATTTAAACTGGAGGAAAGATGTAAGTAGTATAGAAGATGACTTGCATTCTTACATTTAAGTTAAATAAAGTAGGACAAATTCTTTGTATGAAAACATCTCTCTTCTCCTCCCCCATTTGCTTCTTGAGAAGTTTAATGGAATCAATATATTCCTACAAAAATACAGTGCCAGTTAGGTGGATGCACGTTTGGGAAATACTGTGTCATTTTTTCATGCCACATCTGGCTTTGGCCAAAACCAGTACAGATTCTTGTTTGTCCAGTTCTCAGTCTGTCAAGGTCCCTTTGAATGGCAGCACAGCTATCTGATGTATGAACGGCTCCTCCCAGTTTTGTATCATCTGCAGAATTCC
Source organism: Psophia crepitans (assembly GCA_013399095.1). Taxonomy (NCBI): domain Eukaryota; kingdom Metazoa; phylum Chordata; class Aves; order Gruiformes; family Psophiidae; genus Psophia; species Psophia crepitans. Next base: position 13,938 of record VWZZ01004979.1, on the reverse strand, counting down.
TGAGGGTGCACTTTGTCCCACCCTCAGGGTCATTAATGAAGATGTTAGACAGTATTGGTCCCAGCAGCAATCACTGGGGTACACCACTAGTGACAGGCCTGTGGATGGATTTTGTGCTGGTGATCACAGCCCCTTTATACTTGGCAATTCAACCAGTTCTCAGTATACCTCACTGTCTGTTTATCCCATCAGCATTTCATCGGTTTGTATATGAGGATGCTATAGGAGGCAGTGCCAAAAGCCTTGCTAAAGCCAAGATCAGCAAGCCGTCAGTGACATTGGCCAGCTCTCTTGGCATTTGTGGTGCATCCCATCAGGTCCCAGAGACTTGTCTATGTCCAATTTGTTTAAATGTTCCCTAAACTGATCCTTCTCCACCAAGAGTAAGTATTCCTTGCTCCAGACTTCTTCCCTGGTCTCGGGGGCCTGGGATTCCTGAAGGCAAATCCTACCATTAATGACTGTCGCAAAGGAGGCATGGAGTTTTGTGACCTTTTGTGTGTTCTTTGTCACCAGCTTCCTGTATTGGGTCTGGCTGAGAAGGAGTTAGGTTTCCCCACAGCAGCCCCCACAGTGCTGGGCTGTGTCTCGGTAGCCAGCAAGGTGTTGGTAACACACCAGGGTTTGGGCTACTGCTGAGCAGGGCTGGCACACATCAAGGCTGTCTCTCCAACATCCTCCTCACCAGTAGGCTGGGAGTGGGCAAGATCTTGGGAGGGGACACAGCCAGGACAGCTGGCCCTCACTGACCAAAGGGATATTCCATAACATAGGACATCTGCTCAGCAATAACAGCTGAGAGAAAGGAGGAGGACGTAGAGGGGTCATTCATTATTTAAGTTTGTCTTCTCGATCAACTGCTACACATACTGAAGCCCTGCTTCCTGGGAAGTGGCTGGACATCACCGGCTGATGGGAAGTAGAGAATAAATCTTTTGTTTTCCTTTGTTTCTGCATGCAACTTTTGCTTTATTAAACTGTCTTTTTCTTGACTCATGAGTTTTATTCCCTCTTAATTTGTCCTGTCCTGCAGAGGAGGGAAGAGAGAGAGTGGCTTGGTGGGCACCTGGCATCCAGACAAGGTCAACCCTGACAATCCCATAGCCTATTTAGCAGCAGGCACACATTTTCCATAGCTTTCCTGTTCCTGCTGATAAACCTGTAGAAGCCCTTTTTTGTTGGCCTTCCTATCCTTCACCAGCTTTAACTTCAGAAGGGCTTTGGCTTTCCTAACCCCAACCATGCATGCTCTGGTAACCAGTGATAGAACCCAAGGCAACAGCATGAGTCTGCGACAGGGGAGGTTTAGGCTGGAGATCAGGAAAAGGGTCTTCACTGAGAGGGTGGTTGGGCACTGGAACAGGCTCCCCAGGGAAGTGGTCACAACACTGAGCTTGCCTGAGTTCAAGCAGCATCTGGCCAACGCTCTCAGTCATCTGCTCTGATTGGGCTGGCCCTGTGTCCTTATGTGTCCCTTCCAACTCAAGATATCCTGTGATTCCTCAGATATGTGTCACTTGTCCCTGCTCCTGCTCCCTGTGTCCTGCCTCTTTATGTTTGAGTTTAGTCAGGAGCTCTGTTCATCCATGCAGGCCTCTTGCTGTCTTTGCTTGGTTTCATGATTATCAGGAAGAATCACTCTTGAGCTTGGAGGAGGTGATCCTTGAAAATAGGCCTGCTCTCCTGGGCTCCTCTGCTTTCCAGGGCTCTAGCCCACTAGCCCATGCAATTCTTCCAACCAGATCTCTGAACAATCTAAATAAGAATTCTCAAAGTAAATCTTTCCTGTAAATCATCCTGTGGTTATATAGTCAGGAGTATGCTTTTAAAATTCCGGGTGTTCTAGGACAATTAGAATTGCATGATTATATGAACATCAGAAGTCAAGAAATGTAAAATCTTGCATGTCCAAAAGTTTGTTAATATTTACAAACAGTTGGAAGAGGTGGGTTTCTCTTTGTGATTTTTTTTTCTTTAAAAAGTACGACATGAACTACTGTTCTCTTACCCCAGGTGAATTCTCTAATGCAAATCACAGAGTCTATGAATTCATGCTGTGAAACAGATTTCAGTGAGCTGAAACAGTGACATGATTTGCCAGTCATAGAATAAAACCCAATTTGGAGATCTAGTATTTTAACTTGGTAGTTTGTAATGCTTCCTGCTACAGACTAATAAAAGTGAATTCCTGACGGCCACGTAATCCAAATGCCACAAACACAGAATTCTCTTTTACACCCATTTGAGACAAATGTAACTCAAATGATTTCAGTGGAGCTGTTTCTGATTGACACGGGTGTAAATGATACCCTTTGTCTTTTCTCAGTCATGACCTTTGACCTAAGTTGCTTATTACTGAGCAAATTGAGTCTTCTGCTAGTGCAGATCAATGACATAACACGATAATCTTGCAGAGATCTCTTGCGCTTGACTGCTTTGAAATTAAAACTAAAATGAACAGTGCAGGTGTTCTAGAAGATCAATAAGTATATAGTTAAAAAGTAGACTAACCAAGTGCTAATCCCTAGTTTAAGAGGAAGATATATAATGATTTTTCAACATATCTTAATTTAGGGTCCACCTGTAATTAATATAATTCTCTTGGATATTTGTGCTGTTGACAATTAAATATGTAGACTTGGATATTAAGAACGTGACATACCTCTTGACGTTTTAAAATTGCTAACAGAAATTAAAGGTTAGAATATTTGTCTATGACTTGGATCAAAATTGCTATTAGAGCTCGTGATTGTTCATATTGTGATGCTGCATTCACTTCAGTGAAATCTTACAGTTTAAAGAAATTTTCCATGGACTTTAGCAACGTGTCAAGCAGCTACTCTCTTACTGCCTTGAAAATTGTGGAAGAGTTTATCTTCTCTAGACACTAAAGAAATTGGAAGGACAGTGGAAGATGATCAATCTCAATTGATATAGATGATGACAAGAGGGCAAAGTACAAGAGTTGACATGGATGCAGTCACCATGCAGTTCAGAAACTACCCTGTCCGCTGGGGTGTGTGACATGACAATGTCTGAAGGTCAGATCATGTTAGATGGACAGGGAACTTCTGAAGGGCTTTGAGCAGGGAAGGATTCTACCCAGAATGAAGAAACTTTTCTTTTTACAGACACGATTGTAAGATGCCGTGGCCGGAGGAAGCTTAAGGGCTCTCACTAACCTTACCTGCCTTTCTGTGGCAGCAGCATGGCACTATGCAGAGCCTCAGTTTCCACTCTAGTTGCTGCCTGAGGACCCACCTCAGGCTGTAACCTCTGCTCTCTGATGCTTGGCATTACTCTGTAACGTAAAGCAGCGTGTGAGGGAACGTGAGGTTGCTCACCTGTATGCAGCCTCCATCTGCCTTCTGCTCTTGTAAGTGGAGTCTTCCCAGTGAATTCAGATGGATGGGTACAGAACCTCATTTCGGTAACGTTTCTGAGAAGGTTATTCAAAAAATGTGATCCTATCCTGGGTTTTCAACAGTATTAATATTTGACCACTTGTGATATATTTCTTAATCGCATGCTATGGTTTTATACGATATTTTTTTTTCTGTTAGAATTTTCTATGCAGTTCCTATTTGCTTCTTTATAAACTCATAATAAAGAAATGTCTGACAGTGAAATACAGCAGTTCCGTGGTCTTTTGTGTTTGATTTAGTTTAGAGTGGCTGGGAAAAAAATGTTTCATGTCTTTTTCTTTTTTTTTCCGTATTGCACACAAAGCTATGATTAATTATAAGCATTTTAACTATTCAACTCAGACTTAAATAGTGTGCACCATCAGAACTCAAAGGCTTTTTAATAGAAACTTTCCCAAGATTCCTTACAGTGGACTTGAATTAGGATTCTTAGACAGATGTCTCCAAACAGGTATACATGGTCCTAGTTACTGAGATACTGAATATACTGAGATACTGAATATATCAATATAAGACTGAAGCGGGTATTACATCTCTATGAAAATCTTTAATTTGGGGAAAGAAAAATTGTGTTATCTAGCCAACCTAATTAAAGGATTTTGTGGAGATTATTTTTGGGGGGTGTATCACATGAAATGTACATGTTTGTTCTTCTGATTTATTTTGTGTTACACATACTCAGCTATACATTCATAATAATATCTATGATATTTGTACAATGAAAGTTTATTTGTAAGCACTGTCTTAGTCAACTTTTTGCAGCTGTGTTTTAAAACTACAGGGTAAATGGCATATTTGTTTTAATCAGCCTGTCAAAGTGACATTTGCTTTATTAAATTTGGAGGCTTAAAAAGCTAATGAAAATTCCTCTTGTTCAGTGGTTTCACATTCACATTGAGACCCACTATCCTGATTATATGTTGTAGAACTGTTATTACTTTGACATATGCAAATTAGACCACTTTTTTTCTTATTGTCATTCACAGATGCGTAGGGGTTGGAAGGGATCTCTGGAGATCAGCTAGTCCGACCCCCCTGCTAGAGCAGGATCACTTCATGATATAAATAATATCAGCTAGTCCGACCTAAATGAAGTCAGCAAAAGTACTCAAATACATGCGCTCTGAAAATTAGTTTAAATTATTTTGTTGAAAATTATTACTTCTGGAATAAGATTAATTTTCAAAGACATATCAGTAGTCTTCCTTATATGCATTTTCCAAATAGAAAGTTGCATTTTACTGATACAGTATTTACTTCAGTGTGCATACAGTTTGAATCAAGAGGCATGGTGTAGCAGAACTGAGAAAAGACAGAACAATTTTGGTAGAGTTTGACAGAGGTGCCCAAGCCACAGATGTTGAAAAGTTAAAGATTCCTCAGTTCTTTCATACTCCTGAAATTTAAAAAAGATGACCGTCCTCTCTGACCCCAAGAACAATTTGAAATACCATACTTAATGAAAATCAGCCAAATAAAGACTAACAAGCAAACATTGGTGATTTTCAGCTCTTAGAGGTACAGGCTTCAATTTAATTCATATTATTTTAATGCCAGTTAGTAATGGGGCCATTTCTGTGCGCTTTGGCCTCATGGGAAGTCAGTCTAGGATTTTTTGTGTATGTGAAAAGTTCTTTTCTCCTGGGGTGTTCATTCAGTTGTATCACAATTGTATTAGAAACTTCTGCTGGAAGAGTTCCTGTGAGGCATCTTTTATTGACTTCATGGGTCAAGAAGCATAAAAATGAAAGATAGCATTCTAGACGGGTCATTTACCTCCCTGCTTTTGAAAGCAGAATGAAAATAATTCATGGTCAGAGTACTGGCATCAGAGCTGCTAAAAGGACATTCTCTCCCCTTCTTTTTAATGGCATTAATTTATTTAATTTTGTTTATCTCTTCAAAATTAGAAAATATATTTTTGCTTCTATTTGAAGCAGATGACTTCTTCCACAGCTTTGTTCATCTTGACCTGATACACTGTTTGAAGCATAGACTTTTGAGTCCTGTCTGGCACAGACAGTTTGAAAATACAGGTGGCACGTGTTACAACCTTGGTTTTCATTTGACATGTCAAGGGACACTACTTGCAACAGCCATGGGCTTTGCCTGTGGCAGCAAATTACATCCTCCTATATGCAACACCTGATAAAATCACAGAGCTGGTTTATCACATAGATTCTGAAAAAAAGGTCTTGACTTACAAAACTGCAGCATTTACTAAAATAGAATAATAACAACAAATAATATATATTTATATTATTCTAGGGATTTGCTTGCATTTTAAAATAAATGTCTTCACCATTTTATGCCCATTATTGTGTTTGCTTTCTTTGAGATCTTATAAGGACTGTTTCCTGATAGGATGGGATCTAGGTGTGGATTCTAGAGCACAGAGGAAAGATCTGCTCCTGAAACCACTCCAAAAGTTTTGCTCATCCAAGCAAAGAATAATAAGCGTTCATCTCAGCCGGAGATCTCAGTATCAGGACAAACCACTGTTCAATAACAGCTTTCAAAGACATGTTGCTATTTTGCAGTTGAATCCACTGAAGAACATTGCAAACTAATGATGGGCAATCAACTAACATGAAAGAATTCATATTTAAGTTGCGCTTCAACTTGAACTGCATTCAGTAGAAAAACTGCTTGAATCTTGGCTGACTTTGGACCAGGTTTAAACTGACTTTTAATGATTACCTTTATTTTGAAGACTGATCAAAAGCAAGTAAAGTTATACCTTTTTCTCATTTAAATTTTATTGTGATGATAAAAGTGAGAATTTGTCTGAGTAATGTTGAGGGACTCAGTCATCTACCAAGACTGAAATTGCTTTCATTGTTTGTATTTTTCCCTGAGTTAGACTTGGTTACTATAAACTGTTTTGACCTGCAAACATTCTGACAACCATGGGCAAAAAAGTCTCTGCTGGCGTAACCCTATTGATATAGGTATCCTGGACATAAAAAATAGCTTTTTAGCACAGATACGGTATGCTGCATGAGGCAGAAGTCTGTAACGTGCTATTTATACATCATGAAATACAAGACAGCTTAGGGAGGGACAGTATTTGGCCTTTAGTTTAATCTGATTAGCCATTTTAATTTCTCTTGGTTTTCATTGCGAAGCAGATTTCTACTTTATTACCAGTGCTACTCTGGCAACTTTTTTTTTCCTGTACTTATATTTCACAGAATTTTTTTACTTCTAGTCAGTCTGCTTTTGTCTTACAGGGAAAGAAAATTAAAAGACCAGTCTGTTACCTCACTTTGCAGTTAAATCTAACGTATATTTGCTTAGGGGTAAAAAAGGTTGAAGAAAAAAGGGAAATGTCAAAAATGAATAATAAATGGCGTATAAACAGAAGCAGATTTTCTGTGATATGTTACCCCTGATAAACTTGATAATGTTTCCCAAATGTGTTGCCTTGGTTCAGATCCAAATCTACTGGTCAGGTTTTATGTGCTATTTTTAATTTTACTGCTTAAAAAACTTTACATCATCTTGTAGGAATTCCCTCCTACTGCATGGCTGTATCTAGTTATTTGTAGGTTGAAATTCATCTTAATATGGATTCATATAAAACATGTGTTACCACAGAGGCAGCAAAAAGACAGCTCTGGGTGGGTAAAACAAGCTGGCCTTGCAAGGAAACTTTTTTTCTTTTTAATGAAATATGTTTTCCTTTGAGGTCACTCCGCTGTTTGATATTGTAGACTCCAAGGTCTTTCCATTCAGTAAACTTTCCTTGCCCTTTAAGCAGTGAAATCAGAATGTGAGAGGCGAATACAAACAACCAGGGATAGGGGGACCTGGAAATGTTTAGGATCTACAAAAAGCCTCTAGCAGTAGGCAATGAAATCAAGCAGTATTGCAAGGCAATTCAGCTTTTTGGAATACTGAAAACCAGAAGTTGTCCTATAGGTACTGCTGCACTGACTTAGTGCTCTTACTCTACTCGAGACTGATCTTAGTGGAGATATTTTTAGAGGAAAAAGTCCTGCTCAACATAAAATATTGGAAATGTGTACGCATTAAAATGGACTGAGAAAAGAAAGGAATGATGCTTCCAAAGGTACTTAGCACGGACAATACCGATAGGAGGAAAGACAGCCCCAGTAATGGAAACGCTTTGCGGTGTTACGTGCTGATCAGTCCGTTAGCTAGCGGTTTTTCACCATTATCCCATAGCCAGTAGTAGATATGCTGTGAGTAATATCCTTTAATAACAAGTCCATGCTTCAGTGCCCCAGCCTTAGCTAAATTCAGTATTTCGGAGTAGGTTGGGCCTGATTAACTTAGTTGTAATACATTTGATTAACTGGCCTAGTGCAGACTACAGTTATACGGGATTATTTGTAAAGGGGAGGTGAGGCAAATGCTTGCCCTTAAAAATCAGGAAGGGATGTGAAAATAAGAGCCCAGTTAGATAACAGGCTGTGTTATCAGGAAAATGTTTAATTTTATTAGGTGGTATTATATAAAACTGTAGCCAGGTGATGAAATATAAATTCTCCCATGCAGTCTAAAATATGAGGGACTTACATGTCATCTCTCATCCCCTGCTGAAACACCATAATGTAGTTTCAAGTGTAAGAATTTATCCTGATTGAAGTTTGTGAGCATTAAGGCAAAATACTAACATTCTAACAATAATATTTTTAAAGCTTCAATGGAAATTAATGGATTAGATATCCCTGTGCTGGAGCTCACTAGGAAAGCCGCCTTTTTGCCTTTGTTTACCAGTTCTTAAAACAGGGATAGCTATGCAAGGCTGGATAATTTAATCAGTGGGTTGACAGGGCTTGCATGAGTACACTGGAGTCAGAGGTTACATTTGGTTTTCTTCCTTGTTTGAGTGCCCTTTAACTGTAAGAGGGGTTTGCTAAAGCCATGAATTATAATTAATATAATCTGAGAAAGGCGAAGCGGGTAAAATGTTACTCTGACATTCCAAGCAACACTCTAAGTGTTACAATCCTGCTATATAATTATTATCAGCAGATAGTGAAAATAAGAAAGCAAAAGGAAATCTAATAGTGATAATGATGGATTTCATAACCACGGGTGCCAAACAAAAGCACCGTTCTTTGTCTCAGTTCCATCACTCCTTGATCTTACCTGGGGAAGACGCTTCTCTCTTTGCAGCACAAGCTGTTGAGCACAGTGGTTTGGAAGCAAATGTAATTCCAATATTACATGTTTTCATAGAATCATAGAATCGTAGAATCACTAAGGTTGGAAAGGACCTCTGAGATCATCAAGTCCAGCCGTCAACCTAACACCACCGTGCCTACTAGACCGTGTCCTGGAGCGCCGCATCTATGCGTTTTTTGAACATCTCCAGGGACGACGATTCAACCACCTCTCTGGGGAGCCTGTTCCAATGCCTCACTACTCTTTCCGTGAAGAAGTTCTTCCTAATATCCAATCTGAACCTGCCCTGACGCAACTTGAGTCCATAGAAAACTTGAGGCCAAAAAAAACCTTGTTTTTTATTTCACGGTTTGGGGTGTTTTTTATATGTCTGTAGAGTAAAACCAGGGGTGTGTGAGTTACTGCCGACACAGGCAAAACGCTGAGCCATGGACTTCCCCACCCGGCGGCTCACTCTGCTGCCAGAAGTTGAGGGTCCCAGGATCTGTTCAGAGGAGCTCCCAGTGGCTGGCCAGGGCTGCGGTAATGGTGTGTGCCTGCAGCCCGCAGGCTGCTGCTGCAGGAGAGAGACCGCTTGTGTGCTGAGAGGTGGGAGTCCGGGCTCTGCTGCATCCTGCAAAGAGGCCAAAGAAGGAAGCAGGACACAGCAGCAGTAAGAATTAAAAGGGAAAAATAAGCCGTGTGTAGGACTTGGGGGGGGAAGGCAGCAAAAACACACAAAGCCCTCTGAGTGAGTTGGAAGAGGGAACAATACAGCTTTATACAAACCACGCTCCATGGAGAATGGTGTTTGTGCTGCTCAGAAAAAGGGCTTCCTCACTCAGGCAACTATGTAAACATGGCTTAGGAGCCCAAGTCTCTTCTTTTACTTATTGTTTATATTCTAGCCTAATTCCATTAGTTTAAATGACATCAGAAGGTAATTCTTAAAAAAAAAAAAAAGGGCTTTCCTTTCCTTTAATCTAAGTGCTCTGAAGAGAAATTATTATCCCTCTGGTAAAAAGCTAAGAAAAGAAATCTCATGTTAGATACACATAATATTGTTCCGTGCATTGTGGGAAGGTACTGAGGGCAATATAGGAAATTATATAGGCCTTCTACCCTGTTGGAGTATAGAACGGCACAGGTACAACTTTGCTGTACCTGTCTGTAAAAACAAGTTAATATAAAGCCTAAATATAAGAGAGAATGATATCTAGAGAAGGCAGCTGAGATCTGTGGTGAGCTGAACTGTTCCACAAGGTTCCCATCTCAGTAAAGACTACTTGAAGACTGAGGGAAGACCTCAGTCTTGGGTTTAACTGTGGATATACAACATGAGAGACATGAAGCCTTCTAACCATATTATTTAGGTTGTGATTGTCACTTATGAGAGCAGATATTTCTTTGTTTTGTCTCCCACCTTGTTTGAAAAGGCAGAAACTGGAGGCTGTAGGTGAAACAATTGTAGGACACAAGGACTACTACAGATGTTACCTGCACTAAGCATTGGGAGCAGGCTGAGTATCAGCTCACCAACTTGTAGAACAGTCTTCTTTCTGCTTTGCCCTAATACTTAATCATAGCCAGACTGGAAAGGCAACCCAAAGTTCACATACGTAGCACAGAGGCACAAGATCAAGATGGTGCACTGGGAAGTCAGTGTGGAAATAAACTTCAAAGGGGGAACTGCAATCTTGTAATCCACCTACAATGGCCATTTATATTACGTAAGTACTTTACTTTGCTCTTATCCTATTTAATCCTATTTTCAATGAATTTCCCATTTGTCAAAATTATTTTGAACTCTATTTCTGGCCTTCAGTGTCTTATCGGGGGACGATTGCAAGGTCCTTTTACAACGCCTGTGGCTGAAAAGGTCATCTCCCCCACCCACCCCCAGTTCTGTTCAGGCATTCCCACCTTATTCCTTGTTCTGAGTCAGCTGTCATGTCACATAGCAGTCTACAAGAAACAGTTGAAAACTAATCTTTTCGGGGCTTTTTTGGTTCTAACTGCTACGTGAATGATTGTGTCTGAGGAAAAGAGCAGCCTGGGGAAGATGGGACCATTTTTCAGCAGCAAGCTGTACCTGAGTCTTTTTGTTGCACTCTCAGTCCTTCCCCCATTGATATTATCTACAAATGTAATGAAAGTATTATCTAAAAATTAAAGTATTATTAAAAAGTGTAGACGTGGCACTTTGGTGCCACCACTTCGGTGGTTTAGTAGACATGGTGGTGTTAGGTGGACGGTTGAACGTGATGATCTTAGAGGTCTTTTCTAACCTTAAAGATTCTATGATTCTATGATCTAGCCCATTGTCCATGACTTTATAAATATCTCGAAGAACACTGAGCGTTGCAAATCTCCTTTTGAAATATGCCTTCCTTCTGGCAATGAGTCTCTAAGTATATTTTTTCCTGTGGGAGGTTCATTTAAGAGAATTACTTTGGATTAACTTTGAAATTTTTTTTCCATTTTTATAGACAGGTTTGTTCATGCTAAGTCTGTAAGGTCTCTACTTGATGATCAGATTTAAAATAAAGACTTCCCCTTGATTGTTCAGATGTTGGACCAGAGAGGTAATTCTTAAGCCTTCACTCCTATATGGAATTAATGCTCCTGATATGGGCAAGTATAGGATGTGCAGTTTTAGAGTGTCCATGGACAGGAGTTTTACACATGCACAGATTTCAAATCAAGAAATTCTCTGTAGTGTATACAAGGAATATATTCCTTCATCAGTCTTCAAGGATGCTGTGTCTAATTTTCACAAACATTTTGTTCACATCATATCAAACCATTTCCTGAACTGACACAAATCAGAGTAGCTCTATTTAATAAGAAACTCTAATTTATCCAACTGGAGGATGTGGTCTTATCAAGCACTGCATTCTAAGGCAAAATACTGGCAGTTTACACTTGAACCCTATTTAACTGCACTGTCTGTGTAGAAATACAGGCTCCTATTCTTGGTGTTCAGTTATAAAACTAAAAAAAAAAGGGCAAAAATAGAAGATGACAAGGAAGATTCCAGTGTGAGCTTAGGATAAAAGATGATTTTTACCTAAAAAAGAGGCCACAGCACCTACAGAACTGCCAACACTAAAAGCAGTGATGACTGGGACCACTGGGCATCAGCAACATCTTCATCAGTGCCAGGAAAGCAAAGCAATTTGCAAATTATGCAGAATCTGCAGGATAGGTTTTAGTTGTATTAGTTTTGTGCAAAGCATGGAGGATTTTAGATGCATTGGTCTCTGAGGTTAAGTGTTGGGTGCTGCAGACTTAAGATGTGCTCACATGCTCTGTGGTCTGGTCCTTAGAGTAATAATGCTAAGAAAAGGGATGGATACGCTGCCCTGAGTTCCCAAACAGGAAGATATTTCATCATCATGTCCTATTCCACCAGTCTTCGCCAAGGCTTACAACAGGTTCATGAAGTTTTGTCATTCCTATGAAAAAGAGCTGTAGTAGCATGATAGTGCCACTCTTTTGAAGAAAGAGGATTTATCTGACTCTGATGGAATTATTTTTATTCAATTCTCAAAAACATTAGAGTAAACAAAACAGAACCCAAAAAATGCAGAAAGTGGATGAGAGATATGTGCAACTTCACTACAAGAAAACAAGGTTGAGGAGACCCTGCATTTGGAGGGAAGAGAGCTTATGTGCATTGGTGTGAGCCAAGCTATGATCTTTGGCATGTTTTATTTTCAAGGATAAACATAGCCTGAGGTCATCAGACACGTATTTCCCACTTCCTTGATATCCAATCTGCAAATTAAGTTGAGGAAATGTGAGTTGCATTTATCACCTCTTCTCTTGCAAATGAGACGTGTGCAGTGGGGGCAGGACAGTTGTGGCTTTTTTGGCAAGCACAATAGCCCGCAGCTGGATCTAAGATGAGGGTGAGTGATGTGGCAGAGTTTGCATCCATATACAGCAGTCCCCATGGTGATAATTAAGCAATATATTTAGGTGTGTGCATTAATTTTTTAATTTAGATCAGGGGAATTAAGTTTTTCATAGAATCATAGAATATTGCGAGTTGGAAGGGAGCCATAAGGATCATGGAGTCCAACTCCTGGCTCCACACAGGACCAGCCCAATCAGAGCAGATGACTGAGAGCGTTGTCCAGACACTTCTTGAACTCAGTCAAGCTCGGTGCTGTGACCACTTCCCTGGGGAGCCTGTTCCATTGTCCGACCATCCTCTCGGTGAAGAACGTTTTCCTGATACCTAACCTAAACCTCCCCGACACAGCTTTATGCCATTCCTGCTGGTTCTGTTGCTGGTCACCAAAGGGAGGAGATCAGCGCCTGCCCCTTTGCTTACCCTCGTGAGGACGCCATAGGCCACGCTGAGGTCACCCCTCAGCCTTCTCTAGACTGAACAAACCAAGGGACCTCAGCCTTTCTTCATATGTCTTCCCTTCTAGACCCTTCACCATCTTAGTTGCCCCCCTTTGGACAGTCCAATAGCTTTATGTCTGTCTTGTACTGTGGCGCCCAAAACTGGACACAGTACTTGAGGTGCGGCCTCACCAGAGCTGAGTACAGGGGGACGATCACTTTGCTTCTCCTGCTGGCCAGATTATTTGTGATGCAAGCCAGGATGCTCTTGGCCTTCTTGGCAACCTGGGCACACTGCTGGCTCGTGTTTAGCTGGCTGTCAACCAACAATCCCAGGTCCCTTTCTGCCAGCACCCCGAGGTCCTTTTCCTCCAAGCAGCTTTCCAGACACTCTTCCCAGAGCCTGTAGCATGGCCTGGGGTTGTTGGGACCCAAGCGCAGGACCTGGCACTTGGCCTTGTTAAACCTCATACTGTTGGCCTCGGCCCATCAATCCAGCCTGTCCAGATCTCTCTGCAGAGCCTTCCTACACTCTACTAGATAGACACTCTCTCACAGCTAAGTGTCATCTGCAAACTTTCTGAGGGCACACTTAATCCCCTCATCCAGATCATTGACAAAGATATTAAAGAGGGCTGGGCCCAGTACTGAGCCCTGGGGAACACCACTTGTGAATGGCCACCAACTGGATTTAACTCCATTCACCACAACTCTTTGGGCCCAGCCATCCAGCCAGTTTTTTACCCAGCAAAGAGTATGCCTGTCCAAGCCATGAGCAGCCATTTTCTCTGGGAGAATGCTGTGGGAAATGGTGTCAAAAGCTTTACTAAAGTCTAGGCAGATGCTATCCACAGCCTTTCCCTCAACCAGTAAGCAGGTCACCAGGTCATAGAAGGAGATCAGGTTAGACAAGTAGGACCTGCCTTTCATAAACCCATGCTGACTGGGCCTGACCATCTGGTTATCTTGCATGTACCACCTGATGGCACCAAGGCCAGGCTTACAGGCCTGTAGTTCC
>VWZZ01004978.1:502854-525381 GCA_013399095.1 Psophia crepitans | reverse complement strand
GGCTGCCGGTGGCAGGAGCAGCCGCCTCCCCGGGCACGGAGGGACAGTTGTGGTTGATAGATTTTCTGGTGTCAGGAATTGGGTCCAGAAGCTGTGAGGCAACATATTAACTGCGATCCCATAATCTCTTAATCACATTACATTTTAAGTGAGCATGTGTAATTTCACCCATCAATGATTTATTTAAGCAAGGGAGCACAATTACTTGTCTCGCACACAGACGCGGGCTGGGGGAGCATTGTTTGCCAGAAATGAGATCCGCCGTTTCGGGGGCTGTTTCTCGTGCCGAGGAACCCCAGACCTGCGGCTGATCCTCCTGCCCAGCCGAGGCGAGGGCGAGATTTCCCACTCTTCCCATCCCATTTTCAAAATAGCTGGAAGTGCCTCCAGCCACCCGGTCCCCACCCTCCGGGTGCTTTCCGCAAACTCTTGCTCAGGGGAAACCGCCGGGGAGGTCAAGGGGGGGGGGGTTGTCCCTTCTGCACCGTTGTAACTAAAGCCGGTAAAATTTATGGGGAAAGCTAATCTCACACGGTTTCGCTCTTCCCGGGTCCTACATTAAAGCGGAGGGAAAGGCGAGTATCCCCTCCTGGCGCGATGCTGGGCACCCCTCTCCAGGACACCTCCGGCGCTGCGAGAGCCGAAGGACGCCCTGCATTTCGGCACGCCAGCCCCTTCCCTCCCTGCCCCCGGGGCTGCGCCCCCCCTCCATCGCCGGGCCGACCCTTTAAAGTTGCCCCAAGAAGAACAACGCGGCGTTCCGGCGGGAGGGCGGCACCTTCCCTCCTCCCCCGCCCTGGAGCCAAACTTGCGGCCGGTGCCGGGACCCCCTTTCCTGGCTCTGCGGAGTGGCACCCCCCGCCCGTCCCAGCCGCCTCCCGCCTGGGAGGGCAAGGCGGCAATCGGCGGGCAGCCACTCCGTACTCCCCCGTGTGCCTGCGGCGCGGGGAGGGGGGCGGGCANNNNCCTCCCGCCCCTAACTCAGCCGGTCCCGTCAGTGCAACCTGGCCCCAGCGCCAGGCTGAAAACAGCCTAACAGCTTTATTGTTATTATCGTTATTATTATTATTACTATCAACCTCCTCGCGGACCGCTCCGTGAGGCACCGCCGCCCCCCCGCGAGAGGAGGGGAAGCCACTCGGGAAACGCGTGGGGCTGCCCGGCAGCCGGTGCCTCCCCCGAACCGGGCTGGGCGATTCCAAAGGTTTTGTCCTACACGTGCCGGTATTTTTATTAAACCGTCGATGCAAAAAGGTGCCTGAGAGAGAAAATCTTCTGCTGAAGAGAGAAAAAGAGACCTCCTCTTCTTTCGTTAGCTTTTAATTTTATTTTGTATTTCCTTTTTATTTTCTGGAGCTGCCTTAGTCAGGCGTTTGGCAGGTTTAACGTTGCAAAGGAAACAAAGAGGGGGAAAAAAGTAATTACATTTTTGGAAAACAAACAATAATTACACGATACAATCGGTATAACAGTAAGCGAAACACAGCAGTGGGAGTTAGAAACAATATTCTAGCCATGGAGATGGGCTCTGCCGCTGACTCAGCGGTTTTGAACACTCCAAATTATCCGTACATCGGATTTCTGTAGCGTACTTCAGCTGCAGTCTATTGGCTTTTAAATTAAAACATATCTCGCTGATTAGGCACGTATTAGCGCCTTTAAAAAAAAAAAAAAAGACAAAAAAGGAAGACTCGGGTTTCCCAAGGTAAAAATAATTCTGGCGGATCAGGAATATTTCATGAGCCCTGCTTCCCCATTTGTATGTAAAGCAGAGTTTGCAGGGGCAGCCCCCGCTCCCTGGGTATTGATGCCTTTGGCAGGAGGGGGGGCGGGAGCAGCTCCCTCGCATCTGAATTGTTGCAGCACCTGTCACCTGGGGAAGTTGTGACTTCACATGCCCCGCGGCTGTGACTTCACGTTGGGGCGCATTACTCCATCACCGAGCAGTGTTGACATAAACACCCCCTCCCCCTCTGACCTTCTATCCTCCTCTCCCCTGGTTTCCCCGACTTTAACACGAATATTTGGGATGATCTATAGGGTGGCAGAAAAGTTGTGTATGTGTGTTTTTGTTTTGGTTTTTTTTTCTAATTCACCATTTCCCCCCCCCCATTTTTTCCCAACTGACTCAATTTTATTTTAATCGAGAGCCCTTAGGATTAGTTGTAATAATACGAATGGTTAAGGTGAGTAGGGCTCCGGGCTGGAAAATTCTCTCTCCTTGGAAGAAAATAGCAGACATCCCAAAGAAGTAACAGTGGAGAGTGTAGTAGGTCTTATGTAGATGGAAAGAAATCATAAGGCTGTTGGTGTAATGTGAAGCATACGTGAAATCCAGCACTTGTTCAATTAAACCTTCATTCTGCTTCCCATTAACCACCAAATCCAAAAGAAAAGAAAAAAGACAAAAAAGGAAGAGACAAGAAAAAAGAAAAAAAAAGACAAGACTTTGACGGCCCCAAAATGCTGATTCCCACCACTAAATCGTGCATATCACAGAGAAAAAGTTTTGAGCTGTGCCGCTGCTCAGCCCCAGTTCTGCTCTCAGGGCTCCCGAATTCCCAGGGAACAGGCGCGCAAGTGACAACGATGACAACAGCAGCAACAAATACGAGGCTCCTCGTCGCCTGTTCCTTTGAAAAACAAAACCCACTCTATTTTTCATCCGGCAACCCCAGACAGAAGTGGCAACTAAAGCTTTAAACCCTTTGGAAATTCCTTTCTGATTTCAGAGAGCCAGGGGGCTTTCGTCCTCTCCCTGCCGCTGGTGGCGAGGAAGGACAACAAAAGAGGTAAAATGCCTTCTCCAACTAACTGGCTCAGCGTTTCATACGCATCAAAGGGAAAGCGAGAGCTAATCCGAAAATGACCACTTTAATGTACACGAACCCACGGATACAGCAGCAGAACCGAGGGGGATTTCGAACTCTCCGCCACAACAAAACCCTACACTTAATGTCATAATAACAGATATGAAACAAAGGGGAATGAAAGGATCTCACGCTGGTTTTTCTGCATTCTTGACTCTAATTAAAAATATACAGAAAAAAGACATACTTTGGGTCAAAATGGCATGAGAGCCGCCTTGTGCCAGTGAAGGGGCTGCAATTATCAGCTTAGAGGCCAGATCCGAGACGTCTTATTTGCTCTTCAGCTCCAGGGGAGCCGAATGCCGGCACAGGGGCGAGGATGGGACAGAGGTGTGCCTGGCCAGGGCTGGGAGAAGGGGGCTGAGGGGCCCTTGTCCTCTCCTTTCCCCTTTTCCCAGACAGCAAAAGGGGACTAAAACAAATACTGCAGAGCCCTGCAAGCCTTTTTGCCCCCCCCCCCCCCCTTTTTTTTTTTTTTTGAGGCCACTTGGACAGCCCTTCCATTCAAATGGAGTCGGGGTGTTTGCTTAGTGTCAGGTTGTGACTCGGCTTCTGCCTTTGGGGCTGGTGGGAGGGGAAGCCTGTGGTGAGCAACAAGTGCCCTGCATGACAATAACTCCCCAGGGAGAAAATACCTTGCACAGAAAGGACCTTCTCCAAAATTGGAGGCCAGAAGCTGGAGCCAGACAAATTCAAATGCGAGATAAGGCACAGGCAGTCGATTAACCACTTGAATAAGCTACTGAGGGCAGCAGCGGCCCTGTTCCCCGCTGTATTTTGGCATAGGAATGGATGTCCGCACAGATGTGACTGAGACTAATCCAAGTGACTGGGCTCAGTATAGAGGAAACATGGTAAAACATGGCAGCCTGCAGTATGAAAGAGGTCAGCTGAAGCCCATGATTCATGGATGACTTCAAGATTTTGTGATTTGGCCCCTTACATATACCCACAGTGGTGTTTTGCTGGTATTACTGGTATTTAACAGTAGGCAAAACGTCTTTTCCTTGGCTCATATGGAAGACAGTCTCTTTTAATGCTTCTTTATTTTATTTCCAGAGGAGACAGACTTGGCGAGGTGTCAAGAAGACGGGTCTTCTGTGAAGAACCACCAGCGTCCCTGATCTCCACAGACCCTTTTCCATCTCTGCAGGAGACTTTCTGAGCGTCTGCAGGCACCTTGGGCTGCAGCCAAGGTATTCCCATCTACAAGTGTGGCAAATGTTTGGTAAGGGGCTCTTTCAGCCAAAGCAGTTGAGGTGACCTATGGGTGGCACTCCCACCCCAGAGAAGGGACATAATTGGAGTAAAAAATGAAAGGGAGAGGGGAGTAGTACTTCTCTCATCCCATGGTGTTCACAGGGGGCAAAGTAGACCTGAGCTCCATGTCCCATTTACCCCCCTCAACTGATCTCATGGATCAATTCAGAGTGCCTCAAGGTACTGAAAGAAATATTTCAGTGTATAAAGACACAGCAGAGAGCACTCCCCACTCTTTCTCCCAGCAGGACATAGATGGCTGGATAGATTCTTCTTTCTTAGGTGCTGTGGGTGCCTTGTCCTCAGAGGCTTTGGCTTCCCAGTCTTCACTGGTCATAGAGTCTGTCTTGCAGGGAGAAGGGTCTTTCCAGCTCGCTTGGTGAGGCCTTCCTAACCTGAGGGTCTTTGCAAAACGTCCAGGAAACCTTCCCTGGTAATTGTAGGGTGCTCAGCTCAGGGCTGTGTGTGCAGCGCAATTACCGTTTACCAACACGGTGACTCGTACTAACCCCGCAGCCCAGCCGGCTCACTGGAGCTAAAGGTGAAATATTAATTACTGCCTGTAAATCCAAGAGAGGTCTTCTCCAGGCAACATCGCTAACACTTCCAAGGCTGGTTTTATGCCGAGTGTTTGAGGGAAAGCTGTCAAGCAGAGGTTTCAGCTAACATGACTCTTCAGCTTGTAAAATTGTATAGGGGGGAAAGAATGTCTGATATTGGAGGGCTTGAGCTGGGGCTCTCCACCTTCTGTTTTATTGATGATTTTGGAGTGACAGCTCCGCTGTCGCGTTTGAAACATTTATGTGCTGCTTTCAGCAAACACCTGCAGAAAGATCCCCCTGCCTTTGCAGGGAGCGCTGGCAGGACCGAAGAGGGAGGGACACCTTAGCTTGTTTTCCTGTTCCATTAAGGCTCGTGCTACTTTATCCTGCAGTGGTCTTTGGATAGTGCACCCGGGGAAACTGGACCCCGATATTTGGCACCGCAGGGATGCTCCATACACACTCCTGGGACTGACACTGCTCTTTGTCCCCCCAGGGTTTGTGGGGTCCTGCACTGGGCTGGTTGGAGATATGCTATCAGGTCTCACAAAGGGAGAAGCCCTACTTCAAGCAGGGTTTGAAGCAGCCTGCATGCTGTGAGGCAGCCCCCACCCTGTGTTGGCTTTCTTTGAGGTAGGGTGCCCAGCAGATTTAGGAGCCGAGCAGGAAGCTAGGAAGGTGCCTCCAGGGCCCTGCCCTTCTCCTGAAGACAGCCTTTAAGTGAAGCTCACAGCCCAGAATATGGATTTTGAAGAAGCTGAGGTGTTCTTCCTTAGTTTCCCTTTGTACGAGGCACAGCGTGGCGGTATGGATGCAGTTCTCGTCAGGATAACTACATTAAAAATAGCGACGGACAGACAGATTTAAAAATAAAAGTGATTCAGTGCAACAGCAGCTTTGTACACAATTAATTCCTTGAGAGCGGGACTTGAGTAATCACTCTATTGTAAAGCCAGTTGGACTCTCAAGATAAAAACAACAGGAGGAATTTGAATCTAATAAACTATCATCATCATCACCTTAAAGGAAGTGGTAAATAAAAGCCGGAAGGAGCTTGACCGTCTTTCCCAGGCTAATAAAATAATCTTCTGGTTCATCTTGCTCATATCTGATTAACATTGTGTCTAATTGCCATGCCAATTGCAGTCCCATTGCCAGTATAATTTTGAAGTGCTTTATTTATTTTAACTTTTTTTTTGTAAAAATTTGCTCTCATGCAAGTCTTGGTTTATACGTTCTTCACTGGGAAGAGTCAATTTTCTTAACAAAAATTATACACAATGATTGGTTAAGCCGGAAGAATAAACGCTGACTTATTTAGGGACCAAACCTGTCACCATTTCACTCTTCTTAGTGTGAACACTCATGGCGTGTTCTGCATGGGCGCATTTTTAGTGGGTCTGCTCATACACCTCTTGGGCAGCTTGGTAGCTTGGTGGGTGTGCTGGGATGGAGGTGATGGTTGTGGGGAGACTGGGAACCAGTCTGGGACCTGGGAGACCTACACTCTCTTCTGTTATTTCTATTATGGGTGGTAGGTAGGAGATAGCATCGTAGCACACATGTACCATGCTTTTGTTGTCGGTTTGAGTAATACAATTGTTTGTTACTGATGAACACAGGCTCACGTACTAATACTGTCCCCAGCACACAGGGCTGTCTGGTGTGGATTAAGTTGCAAAACATGACGTGCAAGCTGTCAACACTTCAGCGAAGCGAAAGGCGCTGTATCCCTTCTATAACCTACAGTTTGTTCCTCACATTTTCCCAGTACAGAGGCACTGGGATGAGATTCACTAGTCTGTGCCCAGTTCTGCACTGAGAGCAATGGGAAGCAGCTAGGTGTCTCTCTGCACTTTCAGGTACTTCAGTGCTTGAAAAATCCGATCCCTGTGTGTCTGTGCCCTTATCTTAAGATCAGCCTAACTGACTTGGAAATTGGTAAAAATTTTACCAAAAATACTCACTGGCCTGTTTCTAAGTGTAAGCTAGAAAATCAAACCAAAAAGGCTAGTTTGAGGCTACACTATTCAAGCTTACATTTGCCAGGGGAGCATCGAATAATGCCAGACGGAGAGCTAGATCCTGCGGATAATGATACATGGAACAGTCTGCACCCCTTGATTTCAGGGGGACTCCTCACTTTAGGAAAGCCACTCCATGCCTCAACATCTGGAGATCTGAACAAAGAGGCTGAGGTGCCGAGGCATTGTGCCTTCCCTTGCACCTTTACCAAGAGATCCTTTTCTGCATTTACCGATAAAATTCATGAGAAGAAAAAAAGATCTCAAGGAAAGGAAGCAAACCCCACAACCCTGCTTATAAATAATACCAAGGTTTGAACCCGAAGTGGCAGGGAAGTCGCATTTGAAGCTGTGCCTGTGTCCCGGATTCACCCCGTTGAGCGAGAAAGCAGTACTGTCACTTCAGATTCCCTCATTGCTATCGCCTGGGCAGTGTCCAGGGTGGGAATGGTTGCATGCTTCTACTGCTGCATTTCTTCTACATCTGTGTCACATTTCTCTGGCTGCTCCTCAAACGGGTGGTTTCTCCCCAAACTCAACGGCCTCCCCCAGACCCCATCTCTGGTATTCGACATGAGTTTTGCCAGCAGAATGTGTCCTGGTGGCCTTTTCCATAGGATGCTCTGAGTGATGGACAGACCTGTGGCTCCTCAACTGCTGCCCTGCATCCTGTCCCTAAGCGCCTCCTGTGAACTTCCACAAAAGGACTCTGAACATAGCTGAGCTGCGTGATATGTCTTGGCATCCCTGCCTAGGCCTCTTCAAAATGTGCTTCCCCTTGTTCATAGCAATCAGGCCATTTCCGATGATGGTTCAGCAATGCCTCCCAGGCAAGTGAGGGCATGATCAGTCCTTCTTCTCCAAATTTTGTTCTGAGTGAGTCAGATAAGTCAGCTAAGCAAGGACAAGCCCTGCAAGTCAGGGGAGAGCGGTGGCTTGCAATGTTTACGTGCCCCTCACAGCCCTGCTTGGAGAGAGAAAACTGCTTCTGAAGCCATGTACCGGGGAGCCCCCGTGCTGCTGGGGTGCAGGGGGGTATTGCCAACACCCCGGCGCCTGAGGCTGTAACTTGTGGAACATGAGGTGATCAGGGTCCGTAATCTCTTCTGTTTTCTTTCCAGTGTGTCTCCAAGGAAATTAGCTAGATGGCCCCAGTGATGTCGGGGTGGGAGTGTGTCTTGCTATCAGGAGACTTTGCTGCTTTTTGGTTTTACCTAAAACTGATTGTAGAGTGGATGATACAAACATCTGTCCTCTTTCAAACGTGCCTATCCATACCTCTCTGTGTTGGTCTAAGGTTATATTCTGGTGTCCCTGGCCGTAGGACTTTTGACACCTTGGGGCTAGGAGATTGGCAGGCTCTGAATTTAGTGATTTTCATGGGTCCCTGGACTGTAAAAGTAGAGCTGTCGTTGCGTCTAGCTGTACCTTCTGCAACAGTGTGGATACCTGGAGATACAGCAATGTGTTAGTAACAGTATGACAAAATCCAGAAGTGACTTCTCTGCCAATTATCATGAAGGCCACCAAGGTAGGAAGGAGTTTTTATCCTAAAAAAGTAATTTTTCTTTCCATTGTTACTTGGTGTTTCAGTCAATCCATTCATTTTTCAATAGGAACCCTGTTAAGATCAGGCTCCATTTTATCCCCGTTGACAGGGAAAAATCATGGGGTTTTCCATGGTTATGTACTTCTGAGGCAGCAGAAGGGGCACATATCCTATCCTCTCTCAAAAGAAGATCCTCTAGCTAGGCATTTTGCATAGCAAGTGAGCAGAGGTTTGAGGTCATTAAGGGTCCACTGAGATACTTGATAAACCCCAACCACAGCGCAGCACGTTGTTCCTCCTACTCCTCCCACTGTAATAATCCATTTCAGACAGGAGAGCTGATAAACCTCACCAGTGCTGGGGCTTACAAAGACAGAAACAATTTCCCTAGGAAATGCATGGCCCACAGATGCACTCAGACAGCTTATCCCTAAATTAGCCTCTATTTGGGCGGTTCTTATTAGCAGGAAAAAGCCTTGGGATCAGGCCATCTGGGATCTGGGCTGAGGAGCAGCCGTGAACGGAGGAAGCGAGAGCTTTTGCTTTTTCGCTCATCAGTAGAGCAGTTCCAGCAGGAACCAAAGCCATATTGAGCACCGTGCATTTACAGCACCCGACACCTCCGTCTGAGGCTTGTAGGACAGTGCCGACGTAAGTCCTTCAGTGAGGGGGGGAATCAAAGCACCGAATTCAAAGCCAAACACCCTGCCCCACACAGAGCTGGAAAGAAATGCAAGCCTCTTGCCTTTCAAACTCTGGTGTAAACCACTGTCCTCCGCTCCCCCTTGTAGAGCGGTATAGGATTTCCAGTGCACTGGGGGGAATAAGCATGGTTTAGGTGTACAGAATCAAAGGAAGATATGGAAGAGTTTGCACTAGGGTGTGAATTTTCAAGAAGCAAACTATAAAGCACCCTTTAATTATTTTTTTTAGATTATTGGGTGCAAAGAAGGATTTGTCCTGTATCCATGGATGGAATAATGAATAAAACTTGCTTTAACTAAATCCTGCTAACAAGCCAGTTTTGTGTGCTTGTACTGCTGATACCAGGAGGCAGCCTACAGTTATAAACTCGCTGCTCAGGACATGCAGAAGTTAAATATAAGGATATTGCAAATGTAAAAGGTGAGAATAGAGGTTTCACATTCAACTTTAATTCCTGCTTGATGTGTGAGTTTGCAGTGCCTAAATGGTGGCTGTGGGTGTTTCTTTTCCACTGTTTGCTTTTTATAGATGTAATTCCAACGGGATTGTAAAATCTCCCATGTTGTATCCCAAGTTCACCTAGTATCAAAAGAAACTAAGAATATCCATGGAAATGGGTACCACCTGCGAGGCAGCTCTGGTGACCTGTGCTGCAGAAGACACAGGTCCAGCCTCGCGGGTAGCGCCAGCGCTGCGCTGGTGAGGGCCGCGGGTGAGGACCCTCCTGCATGCCAAAGTGCTGCTCCCTTTGCGAAGGGCTGGCACGGCATTCAGCAACCTCAGCCCCCTTGATGGTCTCCCACCTCTGTATATCGCTCAAACGAAGCTCTTTGCAGAGCATGTGAAACCTTCAATTTACACAGCCTGGACTGGCTCTTTCTGCCCGCAGCAGCCGCGACTGCCATCCCCCGGCCTCATCTGCTGCCCGGGCTACAGTAAACACTTTATTAGCACCAGGATAAATTAAAATGCCTGCACAACCCAGGAGAAAGCCTGCCTATATTTAGCAGCGACTCTACTGCAGTGGGCAGTTCTGTCTCTGCTCTGCTCTGCTCTGCTGATGGGGCGACGTCCCCTCGGTCTTGGCGCAGGAGCCCGGGGCCAGGAGCCAAACCTGGCCACAGCTACAGCTCCATCACCGCAAGTGAACCCGGTGTGGCTCAAGGGGATAAAAAAACCCCGAAAGTTCACTCCGCAGCACTATCGTAAAAAGTGTACGTGCACAAGGGGCTATTCTCTCCACCGCGTTTATGTGTCTCTCCTGTTCGTGCTAATAGCAATGATGTTTGCATGTCCCGCGGTGGGAACAAACCTCTTAGTGAATAATGTAGTGTTAAATTCTGGGTAAGACATCAAAGTGCCAGTAAAACCAGTGCTATAAGATTACTTCTGGCAGCTCCAGCTTGTGACCAAGCTATTTTTAATATTATAAAATCTGTTCCTCCCCTCCCATGAATAGGCATCCTGTATTTTGCTCTTTCAAGTCAGAACATGCTGTTGTGAATTTCTTTCTCTTCTGCTTTCTCTCTTTTTTGGATATCCCAATACTCTGCCCTGTCCTGTTGGGAGGAGAGTAAAATTGAGAGCTCAAGGTTTTGGGGAAATTAAGCCACTTATATTTTAATTTGTGATAGAGACCCTAATACTATCCTTCGAAGGCAGGCTGGGCGTTTGAAGTAAATCAAGAGAAACTGTGTGCCTAGGAATGCTTGTACATATGGTACCTACAAATGTCATGTGCTTATTGGTCTGGGGTGTCAGCAATACCTAAGCATACAGCGAGTGTAAGAACCATGAGAAAAGGCCATGGGAACAGGAAAAGGCCTTTTTAATTCCACCTTCCTGCTTTTCCACCCTCCTCCCCCATCTCCTTCTTCTCCAGCGACAAGTCTAGGTGTCTGTGGAACTCATTTACATGCTTTGCTTCCACTGCCTACTCCCCTAATTTACTCCATATGTTTATTGCCCTTTGTGTGCAATACTCCTGCCTGTGTTCCCTATTTGCTTATAATATCCTAATTTTTCAGGTTCTCACTCCTGTTTTTGATTTTTTATATATTTTTTTTTTTGAACCTGCACACCCATGTGTGATGTCTGTGAAATTTCTGCTTAAAGCAAAGTTAGCAGCAGCCACCAGTGCTACCTGGAGCCTCAGCAAAGTGGAGCTTTTAAAGCAGTGCGTTGTTCAGTGGTACTGCACCAAGGCTGCAGACAGGATGGGACCTACTGGGACCTACTGGGAGATCCAATTAATATGAGCCCTGCTTCAGTGAGTCAATTCTCCCCTTCTCCTCTGCTGTTTCGGGAGCCATGGCTTTCTACAATGGGCCCATAAGGAGAAGAAGTATCAAGACACCTCTCAGTACGTGGCTTGGTTTAACAAAATGCTGAGCTGTGCACAGCAGCTCCGACTCAAGAGGAAAATGTTCAAAGTCTGAGCATGTAATTTTGAGCCTGAGATTTGTTTTCCAAAGTATTAACTGTATTGTTTGCAAGAAAACTGTGATACTTGTCACTGCTGCAGCTTTTTTGTGCCCTGATACTCACTGATTAATTTTTGTTTGTGGGTAGGGACTGGGCAGCATCTACACTGCGTTTTGTGGATCCCCCTCAAACCAGATGCATTGATGGAAACCCTGCAAGCGTTATCACAGCCACGAGACTCTCAAATGCCTGGGCATCTTTACGCCCCATGGGAATGTTGCCTGAGCAGAACTTTTTGGATTTTCAATGAAACAGGCAGCTTTGCGTCCCTACACAATATCTGGTGAATCCAGAAGTCCTAGACAGAAGCGTGGGAATGTGATACGTGATAGTGGGCACTCTGGAGCAAACACGACTTGGAGTGTTCAGCCCACTGATGGCAAGGCATGAGCCGCCCACGGGGCTGCCAAGAGGGTGGGTGGCTTGCAGGCTGTGGTACACTGCTGTGGCTCTCACACCTGGCTTGAGCTGCTGAGCCTGGTAGAAGAACATAAATTCATTTTTATAAAACAAGCAATAAGTTTGGGGTGTGTGCACGCATGTATGGGAGCATGTTAGCAAATTACTATTTAGTTTCTTAGATATAATCCTTGGTTTTCTTCCCAATGATGCAAGAGTGCAAGTTGTTGTGTTTTTTGTTCTTTCTTTCATCTTGTAATCCTCAGTGACTCTGTTTCCAAAGGGATGGAAGTGATTGCCTCAGCGATGGCGGAATTCTTTACACAAAAACACTCAAACTTGTCCTTAGCTTTAAACTTGGGAATTATCTGTTTGACTGTGGGCTCAGCCGCGTGGATTCTGAATGTGCACACATGCCATCGCTTGTCACAGTGTTGGGTAACCTCATCATAGATGTCTCTTCTATCTATATCTGTATCTACATCTCTATGAAGATGTAGATCTATTCAATGTGTCACTCCCAAAGTTGTAGTATTATACACAAATAGATAAATGACTAGATTCAGACACAAATATCTACAGCCAAAGCATACAAATGTAATTTGTTGGAGAATTCTGGCTATAAAAAGTCTTACAGGAACCTCGATATGCTTAAATACTGACTGTCAGTATCTCCCAAGGCATATTCTGTGAGCAATCCATGTCATTGTTTCTGACTGCTGCTGGCTGTAGTAGTGCAGCAGAGCCTCACCAGGCTCAGTTCCCTCTAAGCAGGTCTTTGCTGTGGCTGTAGTCATGAAGGCCAGTAACCAGAGCACTGTGTGCTGGTATTGACATTCACCGGTGGCTGTACAACCCAGTCCACCGCTCGTTATCTCATACCCCTGAAAGATTTCCCCAACACAGATTCCTCTGGAATTATTAACAAAAGTAGTTGTTGGCACACTTGTACGCAAAACAAGATGTTGTTATCTAACATTGCATCTATCCTACCTTCTTGATTCTCTAGAGAAACTGGGGGACTGAATAGGCTGAACCTGCTTGGCAAAGCAGGAGCAGAGGTGGGGGCAGAGAATTGCTGCCCCCCTTGCTCCCACTTGATTCCTGAAGCTTCAATCAGCCAGCAGCTCAGTAGCAATGTATGGAGGGTGCCCGGGCAGGGAAAGAGTGTGGGGGTGGATGGAGGGTGCCCACAGGGGAAGTGAAACTTGGCTCTGGAAGGAGGGAAGAGGTGCCTGAGGTGCATGTGAGCATCTGAGAACCCCCACATTGCTAGAGGTGACAGAAACCAGCCAGGTGGAATGCTAGCCCTGCAGAAGTCCAGGGAAGTTTTCTCTTTCCCCTCATTGGAGCCAAGGTCCCTGTCCTTGCTCTCAATACAGCCAGACATTTATATCTGAACCACGCTTTATTTTCTCTTACTGGGATGGCCATCACTATGAGGCGTCTATTGAGAACAGTGTCCACAGCATTACTACGGGTTTTGGTTTGGGGACTGCATCTCTGTGTTATCCCATTGCCTCTGACTTGAGCTTAAATCCCTGTGAGGAGAAGGAAGGTGTTTTGTGATCACCTCGGTGTCAAACTTTGCCTTCCAGCATGCGATGGCAGCTCCCACCAGAGGTGTCCTGTGTGCCCAAGGGCTCATCGTTTGGGGGTGCTTTCTGTTAAAACGGGCCCAAACAGTGCATGCATGTAAAAGCAAATACCATGAGCATGTAAGACATGGGGAGAAATGTGCTTTCCTGGGTAGTGGAAAGGGATGAGGTGTGTATGTGGGGCACATCCTCCTTTTGCAAGGTCAGCAAGGATGAGTCTGGTTCCAGTTCACATAACACCACAAATTTTGGCTGGGCTGGGCACCTGCCATATGCTGCACTTCACAGACGATGTTACATGTCTGAGTCATGTCTCAACACCTGCTGCTTCATTTTTGGGAGCAGAAGTCAGCCACTTCCCCTGAAGAGTGAGGCTCTCCCTTGTGCCATCCCGCCCTTCCCCAGGGGCTGGGCACGCTGCCTGGGCTGTGCCGGGGCATGGGCCATCTTCCTGTGCGGCACAGCCTGCTCCGACCACCTCTCTTGCCCCTGGCTCTGTGCCCCAGATTTTCTCCTTGGCACAAATGCCCATGTGCTATGGTCACCTACATGTTACGGGGAGCAGCCAGACCAGCCCCCTCTTCCCTCTTCACCTCCTGTGGTGGAACAGTCATAGAATTATAGAATCATTTGGGTTGGAAATGACCTCAAGATCATCTGGTCCAACTGTAATCCTAACACTGCCAAGTCCACCACTAAACCATATCCCTCAGCACCACATGTACAGGTCTTTTAAATACCTCCAGGGATGGTGACTCAACTGCTTCCCTGGGCAGCCTGGTCCAATGATTGACTATCTCCACCACTACGTTTTTTTGTTTCCCTGCAGAGTTTTGCTGATCTACACCTGCTGTTCAGGTACTTGTCTGCAAACCCACCTTGGTAATTTTTCCTTTGCTTTATTTAACACGTCAAATTGAGGCTAAAGTTTCCACCCTTCTGTTTTTTTTAACAATTACTGATTTTACCATGTTTGGTTTGGCAGTTTGGAAAAAAAAATCAACAGAAGGATTACATTTCAATGGCACAGCACCCTAATCCTCAGGCAAATGATTTGTCCAAGCTTAATATGAAGTACTTAGGATGTATTGTTTGATGTAAACACTAGTTCTAATAAAATGGTGCCTGAGGTACAGTTCTTCAACTTGTAATACCCTATTTGTATTGGCCTGTACACACTGGATTTGAAACCATTATGATAAAATATATCCTCTTTAGCCTGATAAAAATAAAAATAAAAAAAATCACAGCGTAGGGCCTGCTCTCCAAGGAAGGACACTGAGTGTAGCGAGGAGTCTCCTGCCTGTGCTGTGAGCAATATAAGGGTTGACCAGAATTCTGCCCTGTTATTTATGGGGTGCATCTAGAATAGAAATCATCTCCCTCTGGGCAGTGCGTCAGTCTCGGTCTGTTCTCGAGCATCCTGGGGAAAACGGCTCCCCTGCCCCACAGCTCGATGGCAGTATTTTGGAGTCCGTTCGAAGTTATTCCCATCTTTTTTCCTGAGTCACCTCATCTATTTGAAATTGTTTATGTTTGGCCATATAAATATGCTCCAGGCATGACCAAAGGTCTTACTAAAATGCTGGATTTTAAAGAACCTGTTAGGGGAGCTGGACAGCTAACGAGGGAGGGGGCACAGGCGCGGGGGCAGAAGCACGGCACAGCAGGCATCCCCACGCAAGTCGAGCCCCGTCAAAGCGCAGCCAGCTTAGCACCAGCAGTCAAAAACGTTCGGCATGTCAAGACATTACATTTGTCTTACCACTCCATTAATACACGAGTGACA
Source organism: Psophia crepitans (assembly GCA_013399095.1). Taxonomy (NCBI): domain Eukaryota; kingdom Metazoa; phylum Chordata; class Aves; order Gruiformes; family Psophiidae; genus Psophia; species Psophia crepitans. The sequence goes on along the minus strand of VWZZ01004978.1, from coordinate 510,161 downwards.
GAAAGTCACTTCCAGCCACCTCCCCTGCTGCTCATGCTACCTGGGTTCCTGTGAAAGTTTTTCACAGAAATAAGAGGAAACCCACAGTTCTGGCAGCGCTATGGCAGAGCGGGCTCCACCACTGCCTGGGTGCCTTTGCCAAGGGGGTAAATACCAACACGTTGGGTAGACCTGCTCCTTCGCACCCAGCTATGGCTTGCTCGAAATAGTGCTGTCTTTATGTCAACCTTTGAAGTCCTTTTACAAAATAAACAGGCTAACAAGGGTAATGATAAATGGTGCAAGGATACCCCTTTCACGGAGATTCTCTGTAGCAGAAATGAGGATTGAGAGAAAAGTGATTTAAAAGACAAGAGGAAGCGAGGGAGTGCCCAAAGACTTGCCCAGGTAAAAGAAGGAGGGAAAAAAATATACAGGCACGGATACTAAAGACTAAGCGCACCTAGTATCAGCTTGTACAACATGACGAGTTGCTCCCTATTAAACAGAGCAGATGGAGGATGATTTAGTCAAGAAAAAAGGGAAGTGGGCTTCACATGGCTCTGCAGTACAAATTCCCAAATTCTTACAAAAAGGTCCTTCTGTAAACTCTGTGCTTTTTTCCCCCTTCCTGGAGGGCACCTCTGCTCAGCTGTGGGGTTTCTCCTGATGCTGCTTGTGCCCCATTCCTGTCCCTGCTCCCACTCCCACAGAATCACAGAATCACAGAATCGTAGAGGTTGGAAGGGACCTCGGAAGATCATCTAGTCCAACCCCCCCGCCAAGGCAGGGTCACCTAGAGCACATCACTCAGGAACGTGTCCAGTCGGGTTTTGAATGTCTCCAGAGAAGGAGACTCCACAGCCGCTCTGGGTAGCCTGTGCCAGTGCTCTGTCACCCTCACGGTGAAAAAGTTTGGTTGTCAAAAGAACCTCCAAAAGTTTGGAGTCAACAACCTTACGGTGGGTTGTCCATCACCAAAGCTAGCCCGCATGTGGAAAGTTGATTTTGTGCCTCCTGAAGAAACATTTTCCTTCATCACAATTGTGGTGGGTTGACCCTGTCTGGAGACTAGATGCCCACCAAAGCTGCTCTATCACTTACCCTCCTAAGCTGGACAGGAGAGAGAAAAATATAATGAAAAGCTCGTGGGTCAAGATAAGGACAAGGAGAGATCACCGAGCAATTATTGTCATGGGCAAAACAGACTCAGCTTGAGGAAAACTAACTTAATTTCTTGCCAATCAAATCAGAATAAGGGTAATGAGAAATAAGAACAAATCTTAAAATGTCTGCCTCCCACCCCTCTCTTCTTCCCAGGCTCAACTTCATGCCCAATTTCTCTACCTCCTCCGCAATGGTGAAGGGACACAGGGAATGGAGGTTGCGGTCAGTTCATCACACGTTGTCTCTGCCGCTCCTTCCTCCTCAGGGGGAGGACTCCTCATACTCTTCCCCTGCTCCAGCGTGGGTCCCCCACAGGGTCACAAGTCCTGCTAGCAAATCTGCTCTGGCGTGGGCTCCTCTCTCCACAGGTCCACAGGTCCTGCCAGGAGCCTGCAGGAGAAGAAGAAGCACAGGCTTCCCGTGGGCTCACAGCCTCCTTCAGGTGTCTTCACCTGCTCCAGCATGGGGTCCTCTGCAGGCTGCAGGTGGATATCTGCTCCATCACCATCCTCCATGGGCTGCAGGGGGACAGCCTGCCTCACCATGGTCTTCTCCAGGAGCCTGCCCCTTCTTCTTCACTGACCTGGGTGCCACAGGCATAGCNAGGTCCACAGGTCCTGCCAGGAGCCTGCAGGAGAAGAAGAAGCACAGGCTTCCCGTGGGCTCACAGCCTCCTTCAGGTGTCTTCACCTGCTCCAGCATGGGGTCCTCTGCAGGCTGCAGGTGGATATCTGCTCCATCACCATCCTCCATGGGCTGCAGGGGGACAGCCTGCCTCACCATGGTCTTCTCCAGGAGCCTGCCCCTTCTTCTTCACTGACCTGGGTGCCACAGGCATAGCTGTTCCTCTCACATACTCTCACTTCTCTCTCTGGCTGCAGTTGCTGTTGAATAGGGTTCTTTTTTCTCTTCTAGACTCTGTTATCCCAGAGGCTCTACCACCATTGCTGATGGGCTCAGTCTTGGCCAGCAGCAGGTCCATCTTGGAGCTGGCTGGCATTGGCTCTGTCAGACTTAGGGGAAGCTTCTAGCAGGTTCTCACAGAAGCCACCCCTGTAACCTCCCGCTATCAAAATCTGGCCACGCAAACCCAATACAGCAATTTCAAAACACACAGCAAGCAGGACCTTTTGACACTGTCAGAATAGTTCCTCCGGGTCTGGACCTGCCTTGACCAAGCGAGAAGGGACCCAGGGCATCCCGAAAGAGGGTGCTGAGCTAAGTCACAGAGGCTGGGAGGGAATAACTTAATGCTGCAGCCGATAACGATGTCACTGGGAAGCAGTTACTGTGGTTCTTATGTAAGATTTCCATCTGTGCACTTCATTTAAAGACAGAGATGTGGCTTTCATTTTAATACTGATAACCCTACCCCACAGGACCCACCTCTGCCATTTTGGGCTCCCCTTTTCCCCTCAACTTCTCTCATGTTTCTAATATCACACAGCGAGCAATGCGGGACCCACATTTCTGCTCATTAGGGAGCGGCTCGTGCCTTTTGGCCCCTTGGAAAATGAAGTTGAGAGTTACTCCAACCTGCCTTGCAATCTGTGTGAGGCACCAGTGATGAGGGACAGAGGGACCTCACTTGACACAGGCTTTGATGAGAGAGGAGTGGTACCGCACACCTTTGTAACATTTCTGCTCTCCCCAAGGAGACACAGAAGCGTTAGTTGTGTAACGAGAAAATGTTCAGTTCTCTTGCTCAATGCCTTGAGTTAGCTCATGGGACAAGCTCATGAAATCGGAGTACGATCAGATGTTTCAGCTGCCGGCGCTCAGTACCTACTGCGTACAGCAGGCCAGGAGAGGCTGGGTAAGTTAGCTGAGACTTTGTACAGAGCACAGTAGGAAAAGCCATCCAATGTTTCTGGGTGCCCCTGCACCTGATAGCACGTTAAAAGGGGCCTGACTTGTCCTAACTAAAATGTTTTGGCTGACACAGTTGAAAAAAGAAAAGGCAAAAGAGCTAACCTTCCCCGTGCTCTAGGCTGACCCTTGTGGAAGCTCAGCAGGTTTCTGTCAGGGAGGGGCTGGTCATCTGAAAAATGCAAATAGCATCCATCCCTCCTCCCCTTTCTGGAGCTTGGTTTCACAATCAGCTTTTCAGTGAAAAGAGAAAGGTGTCTGAGTGAAAATTCAAGAAGCAACAACAACAACATGTTTCTACCCTTTCCCCAGAAGACCTCACTCAAGTCACAAGCAGTCCTTGATGCTACTCTCAGCATTCAGCTTTGCCTGTTGCAAGCTTTTCTGGAGGTCACTTTTTCCATCACGTGGCGCCACCAATTATTTGCTGTTTTTGGGATGAATTAGGGAGAGTGTTTTGGGAAAGGTGTTCAGGCATCAGGATTTCCTAAACTGTCTGGAGACACCCTGTCTTGGTTCCAGCAGGGCAACAGGACGTGTTACTGCTGCCAGTCAGGGCCACCTGTGCAGACTCTGAGTGCTCCTGGAGTGACCCTGGGCAACACCACCAGGCTTAGCTCCAAAACCCCGCCTAGGCAGTGTGGGGACCTGTGTACGCTGGTGGCCCTGCAAACCACCACTTTTTGCCCCTGTGACCATGTGCCCATGGCCGGAGGTTCCACTCTGGAGCCTGTTGCCAGCTTGCCGTGACCTGGGGCGGGCTGTAATCTCTGTATATCCGCTTAGTCATTTTTAAAACCAGCACAGCAATGCTTAGCCCCAAACCTAGTAGGGAATTATGCATGAAGACTGATCAGATAAAAACTGTGCCTTCCACTCCAGGAGCAGGGGCTGAAATTACACCCTGTAATTATAATGTAGTTAACCTGTGACTGTGCTTTATGTATTTTTTTTTCCCTCCAAGCCAATTATTACTAAAACTGTAAACTCAGTATGACTGACTTGTTTATCACTGCCCTGAGAGGAAATCATCATTTGGCTTCACGCTCCTCAGAGGCCAGGTACACTACTTACCTTATATTTACACTGCCATTAAGATAACGCTATTATTAATACCGCTATTTTTCCTGCGTTAGTGCAATATTGCTGGTATTAATAATACTTAATTCAGGTCCTCAGTTCCTTAGGAGGAATCACAGCCCATGGTTATTATTAAGCTCGCAACTGGGTAATAAGCAGTTTGTCCCAGCAAAATTATGGTCTTTACAGCGAGGTGGCAATAGACCACGGGAACCGCTCCTGCTTGCCGAAGCCTATTGAAAAACACTCTCCTGGGCTCGGTGAGCTTTGAGTCTGGCTCCTTTCAGTCGCAAAGAGCCAGACCATTGAAAAATGTCCTTAAAGAGTGTGATCTAAATGACATGCAAATTGGAGCATNACCCAAAAGGAGGGAGCGCAGGATCTATAGCCCTGCTGTCACCAGGCTTTCAGCAGTCCCACGTGGGGCCGCTGGATGCCATGGCAAAGTGGGTCCTAGCGAGGGGCTGACAGCAAAGAGGGGAGACTTTGCTATTGTTAACTCATCGGATGGCAGGTAGGAAAGGGGAAAGCAAAGTGCACTGGCAGGGCTTGCAGTGGCTGCTGAAAGGCTGTCCCTGGCATCGGAGCAGCATATCTGACCAGCCGCTATGGTGGGCTGATGGACATGGTCCTGCCACACGCGGTCCCTGTTGCATGTTCACGCGAAGCAGCAGACACTGCGGCACAAAAGTAGGGTTTGGCAACGGGAATAGAAAAATATGGTTTGATCCCTCAAAATATTTCTCATGGGTTATCCTTTGAATCTGCTCTTTGACAGATTATTTTATCTGTAGGGGTGTAAACCTTACTCTGGTCCTGCAGGACTTTCTGTGGAGTACTTGTCTCCTGGCTGGCTTTAAAAATGACGGCAGGTTACTGGGGGTGCTGTAAGTTCCTAAGCAGGGAGAGTAGGATGTCTTCAACTGGGCCATACGGGGAAGTATGGCCGTACATTCAGAAATCTTGCATTACAATTTATCCCCCAGGTGACCTGAGAAAAGGAGTCTTCTCTCCATCAACCCCCCATTTTTTTTAACTCCTTAGTCTGCAGAGAAACAGGTCTGCTGCCAGCTAAATAATCTACATGACAGAAGTTTATGAAAACATTAATTTTTGCTAACTGATATTTTTTCAGCCTTCCTAAACATAACATTTTTTCCCCAAACAACTCCACTTGAAATCACCTGCAATGAATCAGAGTTACCCTTAAATCTATGTCATCAGGTACGAAAACACATTTTTCTCTTCTGTGCTGTTAAAAACCCATCTATTTTGCTCTTGGTAGCTATTTGCTTGCCCATGCTTCCTTGCACAGAAACCAGTTTTGGCTTCACAGACATTTTCACTCCAAAGTGTCCAGGCTGAGTGCAGGGTTCTAAGCAAGGTTTATTATTAAAATGCTCTTCTCCTGCCACTGTGCTGACTCCTTGCAAACCCAGCAGTGGGCAGAATGTGATCAAGGAAGATTACATCGATAAATGCATCTTATCAGAAAGCTTCCAGATAATTAACAACATTACAGTTTGTAGCCTTAAGTTGGAGAGCACTTCAGAAGCAGTGCGGGTCTATGGCTTTCTGCTCTTCACATGAATCCAGCTGATCTTAGTTGGGCTGACCTTGGGTTTTATAAACTTCATCAATCATAAAAAAGGAAAAAAAAATTGTGATAGTTTTTGTAATAAAAATTGCATATTTTTGAACATGTGTGGGGAAAGAACATACTATCATGCTGTTATCAGCCAAATTGCCCCTTGTCTTTGTTCATGGAATAGCTTCTGCACGCTTAAACCTCTGTCAGCACAAGAGATATGGGTCAGATCACTGTTCTCTGGTTCAGGTTGGCAGGCTGCTACTTCCACAAGTAGCTGCCTTGCAGCCCAAAGGATTTACTTATCTGAGTAGCTGCTCTTTGTGGTGTGGGTGGAGGAGGCACAAGCGACCTGGCCTACCGCAAATGTCACCAACCAGCGTAGTCGCTGTCGGAACTGGAGAGATCCAGCAGCTGCCTCAGCCTCTCTGCCAGCATCCACTGGTTATGCTGAGCTCATTAAGAAAATATTGATAGCGCAGAAGTTTATGCAATATTTGATCCAGCTCACTTGCTTTGAAGCTGCACAGATCTCAAACAGCTTGCTGGAGCAGGAGAGGGGAGCATGCGCACGCGTGTGAGAGAGAGAGAGAGAGAGGGAAATCAAACGCTCTGAATTAAGAAGTCTTGCCAAAAATCTCTGGGTCGCGTTTGGGCTGAGAATGCAAGCATCAGATAAAAATAACAAGTCACACGGTAGAGGACAGAGCGCAGGGCTCCTCTCTCTCGCCCGGGGCCGCGCATGCCCCCTGAGCAGCGCGGCGGCGAGGGGAGCCCAGCAGCCTCCTCCAGCAGAAGGCTGGAGTAAAGCGGGTCTGTGTTTGATGTATGAGCTTTGGCTTGCCATTGTGAGTCACCCCAGAACTAGCTGTAGGCAAAACAAAAATCTTTTGTGATTAATTAGAAAAACTGGACAATTATGAATTGACTGCACACAGCCAGTGTACGGTAATATAAATAGTAATGAAGCTGGCTGGATGTGATGAACACACTGTGTTTATGGGAGATCGCAGAAGAAAGGATCCGATTTAGGTGGTGTCAGTTTAAATAACATAATTTCTGCTCTCTGACTCTTTGTTCGGTCTTTACCCAGGATTAGATCTGAAACTTTAAAACTGAGTTTTAGTTGTCTCATCTAAATGCCTGGTTGTTCTTTTGATGTCTGCCTGAAACATACGGTTCTCTTCAACGACCATCTAAAATTATTATGTTATGATGAATGAATAAGTCTAGCGGTGCTGTAAGTGGTGTGCAGTTATTGTTGCTCCTTTGTGTTTGTCAGTAGCCCTTGCACAGGGTCTGACAGGCTCCATCCACGCACAGGGATGGGAAGGTCGGTTGAATTCCCCAGGTTCTTGGTAGTTTTTGGAGAGGGAGGGGAGGAAAAAAAGAAAAAAGATTATAGGCAGCTCTCTGCAGCACAATGGGTAATTATATTCACAACGTTCTACATCACTCTTCATTTAAGTGCCACCTAATTAAAAAAAAAATACCTCGGCGATGACGTCACTCCTAGAATTTCCCTCCCACGTCGGGGGGGGCGGCACGCCTCGCCTGAGTAGGGGCTTTTTAGTAGCAGGAGGGAAACCGGGCGGTTTAATTCGGGGCGAGCTGCCCGCCCCCC
>VWZZ01004978.1:486574-502441 GCA_013399095.1 Psophia crepitans | reverse complement strand
GCCCCGCCTGTTCGCCGCCTTCGCACCTGTAATTTTTCCCCCCTGCCGGTTTGCTTCACGGGGAAGATTTTAATCCCGGTACTTCATAGTCGCAAATACACCCGGGCCAAAGCCGTGCCTGGTGGGGGTTTGTGTTACATCTCTACCAGGCACACGTACCTGTGGAGGCGTTTCTAGAGCGAGCTCCTGCAGGAGGAATACCCCACTCTCCCAAGTCGAGAAGTAGTGGCGGTGATGTACACACGGTCTTTAATTAGCACCGTAATCCCGCAACAGAAAATAACGACACCGCGAGACGAAAGCACGTCTCTGCTGCGCTTTTACTGCCTCTGAGACAAAGAGCAAAGGTACGATGGGGCAGGTGTGAGAGGCACGGCAATAATAAACATTTCTTTTAGATTACTATCGACCTTTTCGGTAGATACTGTTGACAGAAGATGAAGATAACATCATGCAAAACAGCGTGAAGGGCTCATGATGGTATTAAGTGTTCTCAGATAGTATTCATTTTGGGGAAAGGGTGGCTTTTTTTTTTACACTTTGGACCCTGCCTGAATTAATGGAGCACTGATGAAAGGCTTTGAGTACAGCTGCAAGTAATAGCACAAGAACTGTGGGCCTTATGCGGCGGAGCGTCCCACATACGTGCAGAGATACGCAGGGTGACACTAAGCTGTGTTTTTTGCTGATACATTAGCTCTGATGTTAAATTTAATGAAACTGTGCAGTGGCCCAGACCATTAGTGTAATGTTCCAGTCCCACAAGGTCTTAATTATGCACATCTTTGAACATTTACAGAATCGCAGCCTAAAACTTTGGCTGAAGAATCACCTTGGGAAGCCACCAGGCCATACTCATTTTGAATTCCAGTTGGAAGTGTAGGGGAACAAGGACAGCAATATTAACCACCTTATTTTTTCTTGCATCTCTACCAACTCATCTAGCCTAAAAGAAAACCTGGGTCTTTATCCTGCAAATCCTCCATCTACAAAATTTTCATTGCAGTCGATGATATCTGACTTAGCAATTGATTTTCTCATTATTGTTCCCATGTCAATTATTTCCCCAGTCTGAGGCAGAGTATATCTGCTTTGCAACTAGGAGTCTGACCTCAGCTCAAGCACTGTGTGCTAGTTTTTAATCTAGTGAGCTGGAGTGTCCCTGACTCCTAAGGCATGGTGACAGCAAGGGCATCAACCTCCCAACCACGTGCCCTGCACCTACCGGCTTTATAATTTCTTGTTGCACACTGTATTCTGATTGCAGCATGGGCAACCCCCATGCGGTTCACTCTGCATGACACGTGAGGTTTCTGGTGTGCTTCCCCGCAGGATACCCACCTGCAATGCTCTGTGGCTGCTCTTCCTGCGACACCGCAGACTAACTGTGTCCCTGTCTGCTCTTCCTTCCCCGAGCAACTCAATGCTTCAGAAATCTCCAGGCAGCTAATTCAAAGTGATTTACGATGCACTTGATATTTTTGTGGGTGCAGCTGTGCAGATCTCACTTCTGTGTGTGGCCATGACATGGCCAACAGTAAGAGCAGCGTCCTCGATCGGTGCCTGGGACGTGCTTGCCCAGTGGTGGGCCAGATCCAACTGGCTGCCATAATGTTTCCTTCTTGGGGTTCTTTTTCTAAAAAAACCACCACCCTTATGTTTTGCTTTTCATTATATCATATGCCATTTTATACGGAAGTCCTGCAACGTAATAGGGAGCTAATTTCTCTGCCTGTTTTTCCCCATGGGGTAGCAACAGCTGGTCACTGTTGCTGTCGCTTTTGTCCAGGAATGATGCAAGTTCTTTTTCAGGCCTTGAATCATTGCACTACCACTTCTGCCACATGAGCTGATGCCTTTCCCCAGCCTTTGGAGGATGCTGCTCCTTTTATGTTTGACAGAGAGGAGCTCTGCTAAGCTCGTGCCCTCAACTCCTGCACTGGGCCAGGGAGAGGAGGACTGTGTCCTTGCCACAAGGCAGGGGTCAGTGTCTGTTCACTCCAGTGACTGCTGTTAAAGCATGCCTCTGAAAAGGGGGGGCGCGGGGAGGAAAGTAAACATGACAAAATAGCAGCAATCTCTTCCTGCTACCCCCAGAACATGCGCTGAAATGAATGCACATAGTGTGCATGTAGGGAGGGGATGGGGGAGAAGACCAGAAACCCCCCAATGCTGAGAGGCTGTTCAGCCTCACAGGGCTTGGGTTAGCGACCTCGTCCTGAGCACCTCCGGGACTTTCACATCACGTGCAGCTTTCCTCATCTCCAGCATCTGTTCGGCAGCACCTGGCATCTGTGTCGCCTCTGCATTTTGTTTATTGCTGTCAGTAGCAGGGTGGGCATGCGTCGCTTCTGCCAGCGCAAGACCCATGCCAACTGCTTTTGGATGTCCTCAAGGTACAGCCAGCAGCTCCAGGTCCTCCCGCAGGCCTTTCTCTAATGCAGACTTCTCATATTTTGACTTTGGCACAGCCACAGTAGTCATAAGTATGTCAGGTTCCCAAATACTTACTCGCTGAAATCTCTCCTATTTAGATAGTAGCTATTTGGCAACTCTGGATGTTGCTCTTGTCCTGGCATAACCTTCTTCTGTAACTATACCTCAGGATTAATTGTATTTGCTCAAGAAGTTGGCAGGATTGTGACCTGCCTTCTGCCTACTTGCCCCAAACTGGTGAGCCTAATAAAGTGTTGTGAGGTGTGTTATGATATATTTTAACGCTGACAAATATCAACTTTTTTAATCAACCAAGACTTTTTGTTATCAAGTTCTTTATCATTCGCCATCTGCCAGGCTGTTTGACTTTGCATACCGTAGGCTTGGCATGGTGTTCCTGACTGATAAATTAAAGAGAGTTGGTCAGATGAACCGCTTATAATCTGTGCTAGTTGTTTCTAACTTAACGGGAAATGCGTGCGAAGCGAACTAGGATTTATAATTGGTTAATCCGCTGCTATCTGCTGCGCAACACCTTATAAAAACACCCAAAACTGAGCCAGAGGAAGACAGCAAGTAAGAGGCAGCTTTCTTCGTGATCTCTCTGGTTTAACTCATATAGGTGTCCATCAGTCATGTACTTAGGAACACCTTTTTTCACTGCTCCTGTTGTATATTGCTCCCACTATTTATTACAGAATCGTTCGCTCAGTTATCTTATCTCCGGTGGGCCCACTGCTATCTACAAAGGAAGATCTCCAGCTGTTCTTATGCCTGGGCTGAACATTGAAGGCTATGACTAAGATTTCTGATTGTTTTAGGATGACATGTTATTCTGTGCCTTTATTTTCTGTTAGCCAAGGAAAGATGTTTATCTGGAGGTACCTAGACCCTGTCTGCTGGCTGCTCATCTGGAGACACGCTTTCAAAATCTAGTCAGGTTGGGTCAAGTTCTGAGTTTGCCCCAGCACAGATGCAAGTTGACTTTGGTTCAAATAGGACATGAGGAAATGCAAGGCTAACATTTGCTTCATATTAGTCTTTTGAAATTCCTTGCTCCCTTTATATTGAGCATGAGCTCATTTTGCAATTTTCTGGACAGATTTGTGCAGTTTGGGCAGAATATGATAAATGGTGTCCTTAATATGATTTCCAGTGTTTTATGGACTTACTCATTTTCACCATGGTTTATTTCTGCCCATATTAATGAATCCAAGAGTTTCATCAGCAGGTTCTTTTTTTTTTCCTTTTCTTTTCTTTTTCTCAATTTTCAGTTGGAGTGCCTTGCTGACAAACAGCCTTCAAAACCAGGTGAGGTTGTATCATGTCCTTTGTTACTCTGAGATGTTTCATTAAGGATGTTTCTATGACTCTTCTCCTTAATTCCCAGAAGCTTTTCACTCTCCAGGCATCCTAGTGGCACTCTGAATTATCCCCAAGACACTCTGAATAGAGCACTTAACTGAAGCCAATTAGAGGATGAATTTGCTTAGGTAAGTTAACTTGCCTGTGGATGGATGGGAGACCGCTTTGTTTTGGTACCTTTCCATTATATAATCTACAATTTGCTCAGATCTTGCCAAATTCTTTTACCACTCAATACCTGCTTTATAAGTTAATGGCCTAATTTAGCTTTTCCTCTTCATATGTTTTCAGTTCTATACTCATGCTCAGTCCTTTTTCTATATCGTGTGACTATTTTTGACCTCAGTTCAAAGGATCATCCAAAATTTTGTCAGCTCCTCTGAAACCTCCAAGACCTGAAATGTTGTGTTTCTGTACTTAGGCTGAAAATCCTTTATTTTGGCTGTGTAGATCATTTGGTATATAGATTAGAACAGTAGGGATCTAATCTCTAGGTATTAGTTCAGTGCAAATAATCATAATTAACACTTTTCCCAGCTCCAAAGGAAGCCACTTACCCACATACCATATCTACCATTAAGAGAAGAAGCAATGGTGTGTTTTTCCTATAGCAAATCAGATTGGCTAAAGGCATTTGCTGGCCTGCAGTAGTGGAAGTACTCCTCTTTACTGCAGCTTGGGCAGGGGTTCCTCTACTGTTCTTTACCAGCCCTAGACAGAGGGATGCAAATGGTTTAATTTGGTCCTCTTTTGCCAACAATTCATTTATTCTGGGCACCAAGGCAGTGAGAGAGTGTCACTCTGGAGAGACGCCAGGAGCTAATCGTGCCTCCAGTCTCCTGGTGTGGGGCAGGGTTTGGAGATCATGTTTTAATAAATGACAGGGGTCAGGAACCCACAACAGTTGGGACTAATGTTATGGGAGGGAGCGAGTTCAGATTACTGCTCCTTCTGGCTAACACCGGTAATTAGGTCATCCAAACTTCTTGCCATTGACTTCAGCCAAAAAGAGGGAAGAAGCGCTCTGATGTTTGCAATGGAAAATAGCAGGATTTATTCAATATCTGCTGCTGTTCAAAATATTAACAACTAAGGTTTGGTGTTGAGCCCTGGCATCAGGGAGAATAAAGTGAGGAGCAGTAGGGAGCAGTGTGCTGCACGTTAGAGATGCTGTATGGCATCTGTTCAGCTCACCCTAAGGATAAGCTTGTGCTTCAGATCTCATTGACTTCAGTAGGATCTCAACTACTTGTATATAATGTCAAATCAAGATGGGCAGAAGTGCACATGGAGTCAGAATCATCATACTTCAGGCTGGATCTGGTAATACACCAAGTCTGGCAGCATTTCCCAGTCCCTCGTCTGAGTGAACTCCCTTGCCCTGTTATGCCCTTGGACCAGCATGCTAATAGAAATAACTCCATAAACCTGCTTTTCTGAAATTAGTGGTAGTTTCTACATCACTCCCAAGCAGTGTCAGGGATGCGTTTTGCCAGCGTTGTCACCGGGCAAAGGACAATTGAAAACACACACTGGGGAAGGAGGTGGTTGCTCCAGTGGAGGTGAAGCTGATGCAATTCTTGGACCCACTAAGTGTGGCATAAAGATAAGTAAGAGACATATTAACAGACTTTATTTTCTACCTTCTGTGTGGTTATAAAGAGGAATCCACAACCCATACTGTTGAGAAGCAAAAAAAAAAAAAGGTCCAAAGCAGTCATGTGCAATGCCTGACCTGTAAAAAGGATACTCCTCACCCAGTCCACTGTCTTTCCTTCCCACATCACCTTTGCTATAGCCTCCAGGAGTAAGCAGTGTCATGGTTGAGAGACTGTAAAAATTTCTCCCCTCTAGAAGACCAGTTTATGAATTAGGGCACTTATTCTGTGCCTTGAAGAAGCTCATTTTTTTTTGTCCCTGCTCTGCCCCAGCCTCCTCATGTGCTTCTGAGTCAGTGACTTGGACATTTTTGGTGAGGAGGACATGCCTAACTCCTACTACTACGCAAAATTTGCATTCTCAAACACCTCACTGAGCTGCCACCTGACTCGGAGACAAGTGTAATCTGAAAGGATGCATTTAGTACAGCTGCCGCAGGTCAGACACCTCGGTGCATGCAAGGTAGCATGCTGCAGGAGCACAGGCTCAGAGCAGTCCCTGGATTTGGCTGAGGGGCTGCACAACCCACTTCAGGCCACTGCAGCTGTGCAACCAACAGCCTCTGCAGGAAGGGCTGAGTAATCCTACGTGAGCCTGCTGTGCAGAGAAAACCCCTTTGCTTGTGGTGGTTAAGGCTCTTATGTACCAAGAAGCCAGCTTCTGGGTGCCCCTCCAATGCCTATGCCTGGAGGAACAACTCAAACCCCTGAAGGTCTGATCAGCACAGTGTACTGTTATTAAGGACAACTGGTAGTGACTGTTTTGGGGTAGAATACAGGAAAAGTAGTGAATGTGGAGTGAGCCTTCACCTGCTCTGCTTTCCCCTAACCATTGCTGTTCCTGGCCTTCAAGGCTTTGGCTGGACACCTTGGAGCAGAGCCATGGGGCTGCATCCCTTGCAGTGTGGTGGCTGCCGAGTCTTTCTGCCGGCTGGTCCGATTGCGCAATTTGGCCGGCAGTGCCCGTGCTGAAGCTGAGGGCTCTGCCTCTGCATCTGCCTTGCATCGGTCAGCGGAAAGTCGCAAAACCCTCACTGTAGGGGTGCCTGATTTCATCTGTGGGTTTTCGGTTTGCTGTGCCCTGATCTGCAGACTGAGATCACGGTGCTCTGCTGTGCTAGCACAAGTGTCGTGAAAACAAACAAAATATTGCAAAATGCAAATATTAGAGCTATGGAAAGCATTTAAATACCTCAAAGAGGTGGCCTGAGTTGTGTGCATACCCTGTTATGTCATGCTTTATTTTCCCTGGAAAAAAGGAAGGACTCAAAACACTGTTTACAAATTGGCAGTCAAATCATCTGCTTGCGTAGTGCTGTTAAATCCAAAAGTTACACCACCAGTGGGTCTGGCCCAATATTCTCTAACAAATTTGTTACTGATGCCTGACAGGCTGTCTATATTTGAGGATGTTCAGTTATTAGTCAGAAAATTAAACTTACAGTTGTGTCACCCGTGTGAAAAGAATACAGAAAAGTACATCGAAAAGGAACCGTAAAGAACAAGGAAATCAATATTGCAGGGGTAGCAGCGTGTTAGCTAATACTCAGTTGCTGGGAAAAGATGGCTGTTTATTTTAAAACTAATTTCTTATTGTTTGTTTATCAGTTTAACTAAACCCAGTTGAGTTACCTGTGGTTTGGGATGGTAAGTCAGAAATCCATCAACAAAAGCTTATGTACTGTTTTTATGTTATTACTCACTTTGTTTCTCTGCTTATTCCATAGAAATACTGTAACTCCACCAGTCCTACCTTCTGCCCAGTGAAGACAAGGGTAATTTTGCCTCAGAGCAGCCTCCAGCTTAATACACCCTCCAGCCACGGCTGCATCTGCTCCTTCCACTCCCAGTGCTCAGGTGCCACTGGCTTTGGTGGGAACGGCGAGAGGATTTCAGTGCCCCCAAGGAACTGTGCCCTGGTTTCCGAAAAGTTGAAAAATGCAGACAATAAGAGGTAGATGATGCAGAGGATGTTATTGTCTGCGTGTTTGCCATCCTCACCATCATCTACTTCTTTTTGTCTGCGTTTACCTTATCCCACTGAAATCTCTTGGAGATACAGTGGATTTCTACAGTGGTGGGCAAAGTGTGCTTGCTTCTGGTAAATCAGAAGAGGCCAATGTGTTGGGCTTTTACTGCCTCAATTTCCCAAGGAATTTCTAATGAGTCAGAGCTAACTCTAGTGTTTAAAAGTAAAATATGGTTATGGCTCTCAAATGCAAGCTACATTTAACAACCATATATTGATTTTTTTTTTCCCCTTGTAATTTTATTTCCGTGAACATTTCTGTTTTCTTAATTAGTAGCCTTTTAAAGAGAGATTTAACATTTTCATTATCAGAGGGTAAGTTATGAAACAGCTGTATGGAGAGAGAGGGGGAGACGGAGAAGGTGGGAGGAAAAAAGCATCAGTGAAAGACTTTCTATCTGTACTTCAAGGGGAAATGTGCGTATACATGCTCATGTGCACACACACACACACGTACGCATACAGACACGCTGCCCCTGACATTACAATTAAGACAAAATAGCAGTGGCGAAGGCTGGTGACAAAATTCAGCAATTTCCAATTGCACAGTCACCCTGTAACGGGAAGAACTGTTTACCCCATGTTCCTTATTAAACTGAAGTATTTTATTTAATGAGCATGACTCATGCAAGGTGTTCCCATAAATCATCAGCTGGTTTACAAACTCAATAACTAGGCTTCCTGCTATAACTAGGCTGTGCACACCTTAAATTATTAACACGCCAGGGCCTTAAGGCAGATCTTTGATGATGATGATATAAACACTGTGAGGACAAGGTGCTCTCTCAGCAAAAGATTATTGACTCTAATTACCATTTACCACAGGAAAAAGAAAAGAAAAGACAATAAAATATGAGGGAGAATTTAAATCTCAGATTTAATTTTATGAGGAGTTTTAAACCCCCAAACTTTTTGTTGTTGTTTTTGCCGCCGCTGCTGTTGGCTGCTGCTGTTGCATGATACTCCATAGTTGGCCGATCTTGAAAGCAAGGCAGTTGTTAAGAAGAAAAGAAACAAAAAAATAAAACATGAGAGAGTGTTCAGTTGATGCTACGTACATTCTTTGAAATGGATGGAAAAAGGCCAGAGGGAACAGAAAATGATAATACATTGGAAGGAATCCCAGCCTTAATTGTTTTC
This sequence comes from Psophia crepitans, assembly GCA_013399095.1. Taxonomy (NCBI): domain Eukaryota; kingdom Metazoa; phylum Chordata; class Aves; order Gruiformes; family Psophiidae; genus Psophia; species Psophia crepitans. The sequence goes on along the minus strand of VWZZ01004978.1, from coordinate 493,813 downwards.
ATGTATGTAATGTAATAAAAAGGTTAAAGCACTAATATGCCTGACTACAGTCGTTTGGTTTGTAAACCAGAACTGCAGGTCAGCCTTTAAAAAAAGGAACAGTATACTCTTATTAGAGGCTTCAGTTTTACCCAACCCTCATTATAAGAACGCTGGAAGTAATGGTCCAGGGGCTGAAACACAGTTACAGGAGAGCTTTACTTTTATTTCTGTGCAGGTGAAAGAGCAGAGGCAGCCTCATGTACAACACGCGCTTCATTTCTGTGAGTGCAGACCCCATCGGAGAGCGGCAGGGCGGGGAAGCAGAAGCTGGATTCCGCGTAGTCGCATTCTAACAGACGAAAATAAACCATGCCTTTCACTGCAAGAGGAAATGGCTTTCGTTTTAAAGACATGTTTACAATGTTGTTGCTGTTTCAACCTGATTTTTGAACTTGTGTTTTTATTAATGTAAACAGCAACTTCTTTCATTTTTAATGATCCTGCCATGTTGTCACGTCCCAAAGGTACTTGGCAGATGGTACGGCGAAGGCTCGCTTTGTGCCCCCTGATGAAATAAACCATTTGGGGTTGGAGGTATTATAATAAGGCTAACAGCCTGCCTTGTTATAATAATATGACCATATCTGTAACTTTATTGGGAAGAATTTTCTCCTTCCCAACTCCAGGACATCAAAATCCTCCCATTTCTTAATTTTTATTGTTTTATTTCTCGGCCATTTGTGGGTGGAAACAACGGTGTCCCTCATTTTACTCCTTATCTGACAGTACTTTGCAGCTACTAACGGAATTGCATGCACTAATTCTATGACTTATGCATGGTAATGCAATTGAGGTGAAGCTCAGTGAAAAATAAAGGCAATATATTACTGTTTCTCCTCAAAAAGGGTTGGAGCTGAGATTTTATTTTTCTTCTAAAGACAAGCAACTCCATCAGCACCAGTGGGTCACAACCGGAGAACTGGTTCCATATGAAGCATTAGGGATGTGCACTGCGTAGTGAGCCACTAATACCACGTTCTGCTGCTGTGAAGCTTTCCTTGGAGGTCCTGTATCCAGGCTCTGATCCGTCCCACCTCTATTTAGCATGTGATATATGGCACAATCAGAGCCAAAGGTTGTAATCTACAGGCAGTCACTGGGTGTTTTAGTGTGGAAAGCTTTTAAGTACTGGTGCTGCTTCCATCTTCCTAGCGAGAGACATTGCTGTGGGAAATACAGATGTATTTTGTTAAAAACATTCTCCCTCAGCGTTGCATATGACAGAAAGATAAGTGCATGATGCATGATATCCAGCAAATGTGGGTCCTTAGGTTTATGCGTGCCATTTAATCTGGATGTTAGTGTCTTATATTCGTATCAGTGCTGAGAAAAATGAGTTTAATGCAGTGCTTTCACACTCTCTGAGGTTTATTGCCCCAAAAATGAATGGGAGATTTACATGAGTAACTTTTGTTAATATTATTGGGAGTTAGGAAAGCTGCACGACACACATTGTATATAAAATATAAAATATATACTATGTAAAAAATTGTGGATGAACCTGAACATCTGAGAGAGATAAGGAGAAGAGAGAAAGATGACTGAAAGTGTTCACACATAATAAAGTAAAAAAAAAATTAATTCAACATTTCTTTCCCCCCCACAACTCCATTAACAAGGGATATGGTTAATTTTAACTATATGAGTCAGGAACTCTGAGTTTCCATAGAAACCCCAGATCTGTTCCTCTCTGTGCGTGTATTTCTACCTTACATCTACTTGTTCACAGAACATAAATACAGGCCTATGGCGCGCGCGCTCTCGCGTAGTAGAAATGAGTGCTCCTCCGTTGCGTTTTCTCATGACCCCGCTATGGGCTGAATATGCAACCCTGGTCTTACGTGTGACAAGCTTTATTTCAACAGAGTTTCTGTAGAGTGAAACTGCAATGATGGAGCCGTGAATCTGGCCCTGCCCTTGTGTTTATGGTACTATTGTAATATTTACCTCGCACCGTGTCACGTTCCCCACTCATGGCGTCTTGAGAAAGTTGCAAAGTGACGAAAATAAGTTCTGTGTTGCACCGGAATAGGAGCTATGTCAATCAGAGACAAGAAATAACCAAATAATTATCGCCTGGGACGTACAGAAAACAGAGCCGGCCGCTGACGGAGCTGCCAAAGTCGCTGTAAGCAGCGAGGCAGCCTGCTGAAAGCATGGAGAGTGACGGGTAGCGAGTTGCATGAAGGCAGCTGAAGAAAAGCTGATGCGCAGGAGCGTTCTGGGCCTCTTGTGTTAGCTGTTTATTTACGCAAGGAAAGCCTGAAAGAAGACTTCCCTGCAGCAGCGAGCCTTACCCAGGCCTGCAGAGGCAGCCACTAAACTAATTTCTAAGCTTCAGCCCCGCTGCTGCACTATCCCCTTCCTGCTGCTGAAATGACCTGGCACATGTTGCCTAGGTTTGGTGTTCCCAGCTGACTCCACGTCTGCTCTGATTGGGGTGGGAAGAACACACCATCGATTTTTTCATGTTCTTTGGCAGCAGGACATTGTCTCCTTCCCACATTGGAGAGGTGCAGCCTCTCCATGCAGACATGCAACCACCAGCTCTCCCCCGGACCTGAGACTGCAATCCACTAAAGAAGTAGCAACACCTTCGGAAGGAAAGCTATGCACCATCCCAAACCAATGGACAAGAACAGCAGCACAGTTTCATTTTGTCTTCTGTCTCCCCATCCAAAAAACATGTTGGAACCATCATTCTTCCTGTTTTGGAGAAAGCCGTTTGCAGGCAGTCTGCAGAATTTATCCCCGAGGGTGAGGAGGGCATCTGCCTCAGAGGTCTGGTGGCCAGGCTGCACCACGTGAAGGACCGTGACACAGTCTGTGTCACTTGGTGGTGAGCTGAGGGGTTTGCTCTGGATGAGAGGAGAGTTTAAGATAGAAAGTGAGAACTTCAGTTCAAATCTAAACTAGAACTGAAACCTGAATTTACATGGCAAGACAGACCAACCTTTGTCGCCCTTCCTGTCCGTAAGCTGTGTGGAATGGCTTGATTGCAGTAAATGGGTGCCCATGTAACTGCTTCTGGAGCAGCCTAACCATAACTTTGACTCATGCATTACAGCAACCCCAGAAATGGTCACAATCACACCAGAGAGAAAAAAACACATAAAGACAGATGGTGATACAAACTGAAGAGATGGCATCACCATGAAAAGCAGATAAATCAGGGCAGTGATAGAAATAAATCTCTCATTTCCATTTTTGCTTGCAGATGTGCTCCAGTGTCACTCTTCTTTCTTTCACTAGTTTACAATCTATAACCCAGGTTATTCTTCAGTTTTGTGGGTTTTTTCCCTTTGTGTGGAGAGTGGTTGGTTACTGCCCCATAGCTGGCTGACTGAGACCACGGTTGTTCTTTGGAGCTTTTAAGAGTTTTGCAGCACTAGAAGATCTTGTAGATACAGACCATGCAGCAGACCACATGTGGCTATCACAGGCTCAGTTTAGCCAGAGGACTGGTGATGGCTCCCACTTTACCTAGAAAGGTGCACACCACTGTCTTGAGAGAGAGAAGAGGTGTTCTGGAAATAAGCACACACACATCTGCACAGATAGCAATAAATGCACTTAAATCTGCTCATCACCATAAATGATTCGACGAAGAAAACCTCTCTCCTGGTGGGAAAAAAAAGGACACATCTTTCCAGATGGAGATCAATAGGCTCAGCCTGAGCAGTGAGACGCCCTGAACTTCCAAATATGTGTGCATTTGTGAAACTGAGAGCCACCGAGTCTTAAGAGGGCTGATTTCACCTCCCAGCCTACACCTGGAGGAAGTGTTTTCAAGACAAAAAGAAAAAAAAATAAGGGAAGGGGATGTATTAGGAGTTCTGGGCAACTTGTACAGCACAACTGTATGTGTGTGAATGATATGGAAATTTTAATCTCTGCTACTAGTTTGTTGCTGCTCTGGGAGGAAGCAACAACAAGAAAAAACTGCCTGTAAGTACTTGTTGAAATAATGGCCCCATCAAACCAGATGTTGGCCAGATGAGCAGTCTTTTTGTATGTGTTCATGTTTCCCTTGCTAATATTTGATTTCTGTGCAAAAATTAAACCTCACTTAGTGCCTGCCTACAAGCTGGCAAGCCTCCAGATTATTGGGACATTTTAACACTCTTATATTTTAAACTAAATGCTCAAAAGCATTTGCAGTGCCTTTTTTTTTTTTTTTTTAAGGATTCTTAGACAAACAGCAGCAACAAATTCAAAGGGCCAATCTCGCTGCAGTTGGCTGATGGGGAAGGTCCTGCTGGGGAGAAAGTGTATGTTATACTCAGATGCGACATGCAGAGCTATGGATGTGGGCTCACACTCTGCGCAGGAGATGCCCACTGAATTAGGTGTTAAGGCATCACTGAAGACTGTTGACTTGCTACCAATCTCATCCATTGAGTGCCTTTCAGTGAAGCATGCCAAGTAGTAAACTACTTGACTCTTCAGTTCTTGCCAGAGAAATCTAATTCTTGTGTAGTAGCACAGAAAGCATTTTTACAAAGAAGACTTTGCAAGTCAAATACCACTGTTTTTGTGACTCTGGATATTCCAAGGTAAAAATTAAATGAGTCATTAATTTCCTGAAAAGCAATATGTTCATGTGAGTTTAAATATGTTCACAAAGCAACACTTTCCCTCTGTCATGACCCTCTCCATTATGAGAAGTTCGGCACCCTTATCTGACAGTAAAGCTGTCACATCTGGGAAATGAACTCAGCAGACGTGATGCAGCATCTTCTACTGTCATCCAAGGCTTCCACCTGAATGTGTCACAAGACAACAGGGAAAATTAATCCAAGGAAACACTATGTCCCTACAGGTATTTTCTGGCGGGCATTATTGTATGTTGATGGAAAGTGGGGTTCTGGTTCATTGCATACATTTACACAAGCTAGACTGTGTTAAAGTCAGTGGAGTCGACGGTTTAACGTTGGTGCATGGCCTCTGGCTTTGGGAGATAACCTTGAGACTTTGGGGTTTGATTTTTCCCAAACAGTAGAGAACCCTCTGTTCAATTTATGGAGAATGGAAATGGGTGCTTTCGTGTTACTGGAAATTAGACCCCTTGGTGTCTCAAGCAAAACACTAAACCAACAAGGTCCTAAAGCACTAAAACATCTCAGTTCTTCTGAACATTTTGATATCAGAATAATCATTGGGCCCAAATCAAAGCCTACACTTGGAAACTGTGCTAAATGCTGGGAGAGGTTCCATTTTAAGTCCTATTCAAGCAAAGAATGGATCTGGTCTCTTAAAATGTGATTGTGATGAGCTATTCACTGAAGAGACATTGACCACTTAATTTCAGCAGACTTGTCGAGTGTTTGTATCCCAAAGTAAACTGGCCTTGTGTTCTTCATGGCTGGGGACGATGGGGTGATTGCATCAAGTCCTGATGCTGGCTCACGTACATGTTTATCTGAAAGTTCACAGACCGGTTGTGGCCAGTCTAACTCCCATAGATCTAAGTACCAAATGAAGTTTTCAAGTGATATTTGGATGCCTAAGGCAACTTAGTAAACTCATACCTTTATGTTGCCCATGGTGCTTTTCCAAATTAATGACAACATTTCTGGATTTATCTGCTCCATGTGAAAACCAGTCCTCCATGGCCTTACTATATGATAAACCCTTGCTTTTTAAGGGTTTTGTATGTAAAGTAGCACAGATTTACCATAGCATGTGCTTTATTTTGAGCAGACTCTACATTATAATGCAGCAGTGTAATAGAACTCTTCTGGTTGACAAATGCTCTGGTGTAAATGATTTAATTTACTAACTGAAGCATGAGTCTACATATTATTGTACTGATCAGTCATTGCATACTAAAATCACTCATCCTTAATGTAATGATTTGGTATCCCTACAGAGAATTTGAGTCATCAGAAAGTCATTAGATACAGTAAAAAATGAAAATTACTATTACACAGCAGTAAACACTATTAACTGTTAGTTAAAACAGCATTTAATTTAGCAATGCAACAGTTTACAAATTTCTGCAGTTTACTTAGTTCTCATGTGATTGTGACTACAAAGCTAATGCTTCCAGTGCCAATAACATGACAGAAACACGGAGTGGGGGAATGTGACCAACTATTTCAGCTCAGAGTGGAGCAACTACACATTGATACACCGCATCATGTTAACCTTTATCTTAATGGTTCAGCCATATGAAGTCAAAGACATGACTGATTGTAGAGAAGACAAGAAAGAACAGGATGTATCTGAATGTGAAATGAGGGGGTCCCATGCCCCTGGGAGTTTGATTTAATCAAATGGGACATTTTGAGTAAGGCTGTGGTAGTTTTAATTGCCAGGGACAAGGTCTGAAAAAGGGCCATTCAGTGTTTCTGTGTGACGTGCGAGACTCACACAGGTTTAATATCCTCTTGGTGCATCCAACATGACTGACACTTCCACCATGACTGTCTCCTCTCTTGCCTACGGCTAAACGTTATGACATTGCTGTAAACATGAACTACTGTACAGCAAATGTGGCTTGCAGGGACGATGTGCAGTGTGTGGTGGGGAATGTTTATCAGGCTTTTACTCCTTGTTAGGCATAGGTCTAACATACTTGTGGGGATGTAAGCGTATATTTGCTAAGGGATATACTTAGCCTGGTGTCAGTAGCCACTGAAAACCTCACAGGTGTTTGCTTAGCAATAAAACACTCCTTTGAAGTATCATCTGTTTTTACACGTGGATAATTGAAGGACAGTTTCTACAGGAAAACATTCGCTTTTCTTTAGGTTCTGGCATATTCATTCTGATGAATCTGGTGAGATGTCACCCCTCCACCAAGAGGCAGTGGGGCTGTTACAGGGGGGCATGTGGTTCACTGGGCACTGTCTCCTTACCGCCTGCTTTTGGAGCTCAAGCCCCTAACCAGAGAGTTTCTGTCGTACTCACTCAGTGAGTGGGTAGCTGCCTTTACTTAGGGGGAGGGGAATCCCAAGCCAGGTGTGATTTCTAAAGCTAGAGCTGTCACAACCTTCAAATAATTTTTTTAAGCTAGCGTTATTAACCATTTGGTGAAGGTGCTTTCCTCTGGTACAGCTAGGCCCATTTCATGTGTGGGTTTCAGTGGAAATTAAAGGGCATTTACACTAGGTGAATGCAACCTGTGCAAAAATCAGAGTTTTAACAGGAAAGGTGTCCTCTTGCAGACAAGGCCCATGATAAAGGTGTAGT
>VWZZ01004978.1:434356-486399 GCA_013399095.1 Psophia crepitans | reverse complement strand
CCTCTCCCTCGCTCCCGCTCCCGCTCCCTGTCCACCTCTTCCTCTTCTGCTTCCTCTTCCTCTTTTTCTCTTTTATGTGAACTTTGTGGCAAAATTCTTGAGTATAAACTGTATCTCCCAAGTCCAGGATTAGCTCCTTAAACACAGGGCTGTGGTTCCTTTCATGTTTTCTTTTTGTCACCCAGTGTTGTATAAATATCAGGAGTCAGTTTTATTTCTTCCAACTGTAATCCACCCAGGTTGCATAACGGACTGTCTTCTGCCACCCTGCAATTCAGCTGAAGTTGATAGAATAACACCCGAGGTGAATCTGGCCCTTCCCCTTGCATATGCCTGTATATTCTTGGTGGGTTCTGTGTGTCTGTAAGTACTGATCCCCTGATATGCAGAGGATCAAATGTATGTGCCTAGACTTTGCCGATAAGATAGAATTGTGGGAATTCTATGATTTTTGTATGTTTGAATGAAGAATTGGCTGGAGGGGCATTTTTTGTTGGTATCATCTGAAGGATGATACTTTTCAGTTAGCAATAATTACATTACATCTGCTGTGTACATAACAGGAAACTAATTCTTATGAAGCTACAGTACATGGATATAGATTTTGACTTCTGTATTTTTACATTTACTAACCACATAATTGCATATTTAGTCCTATTACACTAGATCCTGAAATGTTATGGTGCAGGGTATAATTACATCATTTACTCTTGAAGAAACCCTCAAGATATAATATAAATAGCAGGATTGCAGATTCATAGAAATTAGAGATGGGAAAAGAGCCTATTAGGTCATCTGCAACCCAGTGAGAAAAATTATAAACAGTTTGCTGGAGTGTATCTTATCATAGGCATTGATTGCCCTTTCTACCTCCTTGGGCTAGAATTCCCCCAGACACCCGGAGAAGAGCCGCTTGCTGGTGTGCGAGAGGGACTGTGAACTGGTATCTCTGCTCTGGCTGGCAGCTATGCAGAAGAACTGGCAAAAGCATGCTGGTTTCCTGGCGTGGTGGAAAGTCTGCCCTGAAGACCATGCAAAGGTGTTTTCTCTTCACATCAACTCTGGGGGCCGCACTGGTCACTGGCAGACGCAGGAATGAGGGCTGTTATGTGTCCTGGGCGACTCTTTGCGCAGGACCTATGCTGAGGTTTTTACTGGCCACACCGTCCAGCTCACTTTTCATTTAGGCCCTGGTCTTTTCCTCTATGCAGTTGTCTAACTGGAGTGTAACTAGTGATTATAAAGTAGCCACAAATATTAACAGCAGCTCTTATCCAAAATAGCTATCTTCCCTTCAGACCTTTTTTCCTGCATAGTGGACATTAGGTGGTACAAATACTGGAGAGATGGCTGTGAACTGATCCAGAAGTTGTCCAGGTTGCTCCTCAGTTTGGTCCATCACCCTCTGCTCTCTCCTTGTAGGCACAGCTCCCTCCATCCTATGTTTTCACTCTTAACTGTTTTCCTTCTTTCTTCTTCTCTCTTCATTATCTTGTCACTCTTAGGGAAGCTGCTTCTCCTTCTTCTTCCCTCCTCCTACCTTTCCTATGCAGAGGAGAGCCCAGTCTCAACAAGAGTGTGTGTGGGTAAAACCACTTTCTGAGCATGTTCACCCACGGTGCATTTAGATGTAAGTAGAAATAAAATAATTGTAATTGGAGTTTTATGGCTTCAGCCAGCTTTGCAGGTATGTGAGGGAGAAGGTACCACAACCATCCCTCTGCAGCCTCTGTCTGTGTCTCTAGAGAGTTCTCTGATGTCATGTTTTTCAGTCCCATGCTGTTTCCATGCTCTCACATCCTGCTAGTGGGTTTGTTACTTTATGGCATCTCCTTCCCACGGCAGGGAGGAGTGTGAGCCCTGGAGGGCTCTGCGGCACCTGACCGGGTGGAAAGCGGTCATGTCATGATGTAGCACCCCCAGGGACATCTGCAGAGATGGGAAGTTTCCTCTGAGAAACTTATCCTTTCCCCAGCACAAAACTGGCAGTGCATTGGGGGATCTCACGGCACACCCCTGCCGACCTCTGCATGCTGGGGTGGTGGTGGGGCCAATGATACTTCTCCCTCTTCGTCCTTTCTGGGGGTCAGAGCCTGACGTGCTGCAGAACATCATGATTTTGTTCACTTCAGGGGATCTCCACTGGGGATCTGGCCTTTTCTTGATCGTGAACCAGCAGCGCAGCATTCCTGAAGGATGACTGCAGTGATGAGGCAATTAATTACAAAGCTAACTTAACTGCCTGCTCAGGTTTAAACAAGTTTACATCACTAACATTCCCCTGGTAATTGCTTTTAAAGGAGCAGAACTCCCGGCGAAGCAAAAACCATTCTGGCGGATGTGGCTGTGCGAAAGGGCAAGGGTGGCAGGGGCAGGAAAAGCCAGAAAGGAGCAAGGACTCAGTTCCCCATGAGCAGGGCAGCGTGAGGGAGACTTTGCAGTTTCTGGTTCAACGATGCTGGTTGCGCTGTGAACCAGGGAGCTGGTTCTGTGGAGGATGGGGTTTGGTTTGGTGTGACAAGTCAGGATGACCCTCCTTGAAATCCCATAGACCTGGTATCATACTGATAACTGAGAATAACTACAAAGATGCTTTGGGAAGATGGCTTCTTCCTGATGCATTCCAGGCAGGAGAGCCAAATGAGCCTGACTCTCCAGAGCTCCATGGAGTCAAGAATCATCACCGCTTATAACGGATGACTACATGCACACATGGAAACATGCAGGTGCCTCTCACCTGTGGTAGTCAGCTTTTTTAATATCACTGACCTTTGCTGCCAGAAAATAGTTTAGACTGATGCATTTGATCAGTTAATAGTCATCTTCTACAAAAAAGGAGCAGGAGCAAAATGTACTAGCAAGAAAAAAGGAATTTGGAGACACAAGAAGCATGGGAAAGGGCATCTTTCCAATTATTTTATGCCATTGTAACCAGTATCTTCTGCTGTTATCCTTTGGACTTTCTAACCTGTGCTGAAAGCTTGTCTTTAATTAATGTTTCTGTGGAGCCTTTACAACAGTAAGTCCTCTTTAGTCTGCAAAAGTTGATCACTTTACTGAGAGCTGCGTGTCTGTATCTGAGCAAAGTTAGGCCTCTGAAAAAAAAAAATTGCTTTATACCAAGATGTGCCTTTAGCAGTTTTTGGAGGTGGACTAAAGAGAGTTGTTCCAGACATCCAAATGTAGCAAAGAGCAAGTTAGATCTGTGACATCCATTAAGATTAGAACGCACTGTAATTCTGATTTCAGGCTGTGTTTTTACTTAAACCCTACCCATAGATGTATCTAATAAACACTAGTGGAAACTAATTTACAGTCTAAAATCTATAAATTTAACCATACGCATTATATAAGTCAACCAATAAACAGCAAGTAAAGCAAGCAGAGTGAAACAACAAAATGAGCTAACGAATCTAACTTCAATAATGACAAGCACTGCAATCTGTAGCAACGAAATCATGCAACAGCTTTTGCCATTTCATCCAATAAACATGCAATGCATCCCAGTCTATTAGGTCTTTTATACTTGGTGTGACGAAAGTGTGGGATGAATAAAAACAAGTCCTTACGGGCAAAAATTCAACCACGCATGGGAAGGCTGGATAAAATCTTCCCCATTCTTTCTCTCCTATGGAAGGAGGAACTAGAAGAGCCACTGGGTAGAAAATGTATGTTTCTCTGAGGCAAAGAGGGATGGAGGAACCATAGGGCCTGGGAATGAGTCCAGACATGATGTGCCAACACCTTGCTATGGAGGATGCTGTGTTGCTGATGTGGTCCATGAGACTGGAAGAGCAGCTGTTTCAATGCAGCTGTTGCAGCCTGCCTGTGGGGAGGAACATCTCTGCAGTGCTTTCAAAGGCAGACATAAACTGGGAGATTTCACCCCAGAAAAAGGACAGCCTGGTACTTGGGGCAGAGGGTAAGACATTAACAAATCTGTGTTTTAGTTCTTTTACCCATTGAGTCTCTTTCTGGGGAGAAATCTCAGCAAGCTAAAGCTTTTTCTAGAGCTTAAACTTAGTTGCAGAGCGAGTGTTTTATGTTCTACCACTCCAGAGAGGCAAAGGTGGCTGTTACCACACAACAAAGGTAGCAGCGTTGTTAGCCAGGATATGGGTCAGATAAGACTGGAGAACTTGGCCGCTTTTGAAGAAACTCTCTGATGGTGGAGTGCCTTGCATGAAAGAATGACAAGAATTTACAGTTAACATTTACATATATTTAAAGATCATACCTTTCAAACACACCAGATTGCTGTTGTCTGCTGCTCACTCTGGCCCTGCTTCCCAAAGCAGTGGTGACCTCTTTGGCCTCTGCAGGCAACTCCACATCCTTCGACAGCAGTATCAGCTCCGTGTGTCATAGAGAAAGCACAGTCCATAGCACATCTGCTGAAGGTTAAGAAAAGGACTTTGCTGTCAGTGGTTATACAGCCCTTGGACTTCTTTCCAGAGCAGTGGCTATGGTTTAGAGAATTTCTCCTTATTATTTCTCTCTGAGCCTCTCACTCCAATTTCCTTTTGTTTCCAAAAATCAAACAAGTCTTGAGTGCTATGACTCCTCCCTGAGGGAGGAGATTTATTGTTTTGGCGAGAACCACCCACTGGCCAAGCACTTGCATAGGTCAGTTCCTGAGTGGCAAAGTCTATAAATAAATTCGTTTAGAGATTTGGTGATGCCCTTGGGAAACTTTACATCAACACATCTGTTTAGAGGCAGCTCCAGGCCTATGCCTCTCCCATTCATTTTATTTTTAGAGACTTATTCCCAAGAACAGCAGACTTCTTTCTTGGGGCCATATTTTTTTAAAGTGGTCCTATCTCAGCATCCAAGTGTGAAACTATAATAATAATAATAATAATAACAACAACAACTAATGATGATGATAAGAGTAATACCTTTCACTTATGTGTTTCTCATTGCTATGATTTGCATTACATCACAAATGTACAATAGGGGCTCCCTGCCAAGCAGATAACCAGTGTTGACCTGAAGAAGCTACGCTCCAAGACATAAGCAAGCTCCAAATAAAAATACACATGCAAAATTATACACACTCACATATATGGACTCAATCTGATTCATCCAAAGAGATGAAAGCAGTTGGCAAACAGCAATTAACTCATTTTCATGCAATAGATAAACATCATCTTTCTATCTGATGGATGAGCAAGACAAGTTAAATGACTTGCCCAAGGTTACACAATGCATCAGGGCAGAGTTTGGAAGCAGTATAAAGGAGTCCTCATTCCCTGATCTAACCTTCCTCTTCTTGACTTTCATCTGAATTTTCAGTGTACAGAAGAACAGACTTGCAGAAATGTGCACACACATACACTTGTAAACCTGGAAGATAAAAAACATTAAGGCTGGGCTCTAACTGCATACGGTTAGCAAAATCCCCTTGAAGATCTGTACGTTTTCCATGGCCTCTTAGCTTGCTTAGTTTGAAAGGCTGGAGCCAATTAACATTTGATTTTGAGTAACAAATTTTCTGTTTCAAGAGAAATTAGATCTGTGTCTCTCTTGCTGTTTTAATTCCCAGTTTTAATGTCATTGGATTTTGGGTTTGGGCAAAGAAGAAGCAAGAGTTACTGGTGAACTGTGAAGGGATGCTTTTCTTACCAGCAGAGAGATTGTAACCATTTAAGCTGCTTCCTTTTTTTGGTGTCTACCTGAGAGGGAAGCACTCACCATTAATCTCATAGCAGTAAATTACAGAGAACTCTCTCACTTCTGTAATGTTATCTACTCAAAGATCTTTAGGAATATTATGCACTAATTCAGTATGACAGCACTGCTGTAAAGGTATATGGGGCTTCTCTGCATTTTACAGAGGAAAAAATTACAGAAGGAAATTTGAAGGTCTGCTTGTTAGCAACAGTCCTCTGTGAATGGTAGGTGTGGGCGTAAAGAGCCAGGCATATAAATGTAATAGTCCACTTCCAGGGACAAATTGGAATATGCACATAAGGCAAACTATTGTACCCGATAGCTGTGAAATTTAATATCACACAAGCGACTTACCCAAGATCTCAAAGGAAATCCCTGGCAGAATCGGGAAAGCATCCCGCTCTTGTTCTTGAGCCACAAAACCACTCTTCCCTTTGAACCTCCAATCAGTCTTTGCTTTGATTTAAGGTTGACTGAGATGAGCTGATTAAGTTTCCATGTATCATCTGGAAGCTTCAGAACAGGCTTGTTTTGCTAGACGTTCCCATCAGCCCCCATAGTTTCAGGCCTTTTGATTATAAAATGCTTTTTACGTTAGTCTTCATGGAAACTCCCTTTTTCTTTTGTTTTAATCATTTACAAGCTGGATCCTTGCCAATTTATGTAACATGGTCTCATCCTACTCATTATTTCATCATACTCCTGCCAGATCTTTATTAAATATATTTCTCTCCCCCCCCCTTTAGTAAAATAGGGATGGGTGCCTGGGAACCTGGATATGCAAAATGAGTGGGAAATTTTTTTTTTCTGTCTTTTTTTCATTTTTCTTTCAAGACTCAGAAATGTTAGTGAGCAGAGTTATCTTCCCCAATTGTGGGAGAGCAGTGCCTGTCAAGATTAGATGGGTTATTAATGAGGGGGTGAGGGTCTCACCCTCCCAAACTCCACGGTTCCCACTAAGAGGAAGCCAAGCCACAGACTGTGAGATCTTATTCACAGTCCCAACACTCACAAAATCTGTAGTGTTTGCTTTATAGGTCAAGGGAGCAGGTTTTTACCTTTCCTAAATACCTCTCAAGCCTAAATACCTTCCAAGCCTTTTGTACCTGCAGTTCAGGTGCCATTGGTTTTCCCATCTGCTTTCACCGCTTTGGTGTTTTCCTTTCCTTCCCATCCCATCTCATCTCTTATTTTTAAGGTGTATGCCTTGTTAACTGAAAGGGCTATGTAACTCCCCATGATCTTTCACCACCCACATTCATTCATTGGAATGCCATGAGTACAATATCTATAATTGAAGCTGAGAACTACGTCTAAGAAAGACATCCTCAAAGGACATAGTGGTGCTCTTGACTTGGCCAGACAGTTCAGCAAGGACAGAGAAAGGCCACTGGATGCAGCTCAGTCCTGCAGGTGAGGCTTGACTGTGGTGGTCGTCCATTTGTGAGGATTTATTTGAGGACTCTGTTTGTCTTATAAAGATCCATCTTGTGAGGGAGTAGTCACAGGAGGTTAGTCCAGGGCTGTGAGCTGTGTTGCTCATACTTGATAAAGCCACACTTTTCTCTCTGCGGTTTTTTTTCAGACTTGACCAAAGCCATCAAGAGATTTAGGTGATTCCATACTCTGTGAAGCAATTTCCGGACCCTGCGATTTCCTGCTGATCATGTCCTTGAAGAGATCCCAGATCCCAGTCTGTCCCACTAACTGCCCCACCATGCTCTCTGTTCAGTCAAGCATATGCTGCTTCTGTGGGATGCTGCCAACAGCTGCTGGCAAGTGATGGGCTCACTAGCCTTTCCCAGACGTTCTTCTCTGCTGTGGCCCCTGTCAAGGAAAGGTGCTTGCTTGCCTCCCATGGGCGTAAACTGGTTTTCTGTTCCCAGGTGAGAGGTTTCTGATGCATTTTGCATATATTTTAAACCACAAGCTTCTGTACAGTTACACTAACTTGTGGTTTTCTATGCGTGCGAGGCTCTCCTTACCCCCAGTGGTTTTCTTAACCTTTTATTGGGGATAACTATCAGCTTTTCATGGTTTGAAGAGAACAGCAGCTCCCATTATTTAACTTTTCTGCTGTGCCGCAAACATTTTAACTAGCAACTCGCACAAACTTTTTTCCCCTTACTTGACGGACACCGTTTCAGTGTTCAGAAGGGGACTTGGCACCCAGGAGTCCAACCATGCCTTATTAGTGTAGGTGTTGACTGCACGTTGCACAAGATCATCTTCTTGAAAAACATGCCTTGTGTGTCTATAGTACAGCATAGTGTTGCACTTATGTAATTGCAAATGCACTGTCAGCTGAGATGAAGACCTGGGTCAGGGGTATTCTCCCCAGGACCTGCCCCCTCTCCCCACCTCCCCCATCCCCACACATGGCTTATTTCAGTGCATTTCAAGTACAAACACGACTGCTCTTCACAAGTACTTTTATGAGCCTCGGGGGTAAGTCATCTCTGGCAGAGATGATTTAGCAGTATGCCTTTGAGAAGGTGAACTCCAGCAGAGGCAGGGAAATCACCCCAAACCTCTCACGAAGGTGGTGGCAGAGCTTTTAATGCCGATCTGAGAGCCTCTTCTCGCCCTTCTGCAGCACAGCCCCAGGCAGAACTAGGGGATGCACGTCAGGTGTCTATAGCCCATGTTGTACAGAAGACTTGTAAAATGGATATAAAACATTTTGTGTACGAGAGGTAAGCGCCCAGCACTGCCGATTGAAAGCATCAAACCCTGGATGCTTGAACCACATTCAGGAGGATGGAGCAAGCTCCCTGTTTAGCCTGAATGGCAGGAAGGTAATGGGGGGGACAGTGCCAAAAAACCATGAACGTGTGCTCATATCCTAACAGAGAGTGGGATAAAACCATCTCAAAGACCTTTGACTCCAAGGAAGTACTAGAGGCAGAAAATGGTGCTAGCAGGCCAGTGAGAGCTGGGAACAAAACCTCCAATAAATTACAACTGGGATACCCAAAGGTTTGTAGTGAAACATAGGTCCGTTGGCTGGAGGGAGGGGAGTGAATGTAGGGCCCCAGTGTTGTCCAAACTACTGAAATTATCGTTAAACTGGTACCATGTCAGACTTGGCTTCTGTCTCGGTTCAGAAGTGGCTCAAGAAATAGGAAAACAATGGGATAGCAAAGGTACCACTGCTCTTTCCTGGCTTCGTTTTCACTTGTCTTTACTTGGCTCTATGGTAATTTCTGAATTTGTGCTCCAATTTTGTCTTAATTCACGGAATTAATGGTGTGGAAAATGTGAATTTCTGAGGATATGCAGCAAACTTAAGTAGGAAGTAACTTTTTCAGGAGTGGTGGTTATTGCAGGGTTGTTTGTTACTTTGGCTCAGCCCTGATAGTAATGTAGTTTGTGGCTTTAACATCGTCAAAAGTACTTTGCAAATAGGAATCCCAGTACTATATTCCATACCGTATTCCCATGCGATGGAAATACCTTTCGACAATCTGAGTGTCTGGGAGGGGAGAAACGTCAAGACTGGCCTCGCTGGTCATGTTTTCAAACACGGCTTTTACTTTTTGGTGCTCAGCTTTTGGATGCCAAGCTTGCAGGCCAGCTCTTTGATTCTACCGAGTAACCGCGAGAGACGCTGAGTTTCTGCCAGGATGCTGCGTATGGTGTCCCATTGCAAACACGGCTCGTTTGTTAAAGTTGAACAGTCTCTAAATAAGGGTATTTTATGGGATATATTTGAATATTTAAGTCTATATAACTTCACCAAGCTAATGTAGAGAGTCAGTTTTCCTTTCTCATGTGGTCTCACAAGGAACTGGCAGCCAGCCCTGGAAGAGGGACAGAACTGGGAGTGGGACAGTCAAATCCTAGGTTTTCTAGGAGTGATGAGGGGCAAGAGAGCACAGACAAGCAGACAAACATGGACACCGCAGGGCATGGGTAAGGGAGCAGCAGTCGCGTGGGCATGACTGATGGGAGGGTGTATTCCCAAGCCAGCTCTGTGTCAGCCAGTTTATCAAACTGAATCAAATTGCTTCCAACACAGCTTTTGGGGAGAAGTGGTTGTTTGAATGGGGGGACATGTCAAAGAGAAGCCTCAGTACTATGGCGATGGGCATATTTTAGCTACAGACCCATCATGAAGCCACAGCTGCAGTTTGCCCTGTCCCCCTTGCTGTAGCATCCCAGAGCCTACGATCTCAGTGCAAGCTCAGTGCTTGCTGTTTGCCAAGTGGTGGTCCGCACAAAATCATCTCGTAATTTTAATGCTTACATCTCTGTTTCACAGCAGAGCTCTAGAGGTTCATGGCCATCTTTCAGGAGGCTCCAGATCAAGTTGTAGTTGTTAGTTACGCTATGCAATGGAGCAGCACTCACACAAAACCAACATGGCAGCTGGTGCTGGGGTTTCATGGACACATAACAGCCCAAATGCCAGAGAGATGAGGGGAAAAAAAAATCTATTTAAGCAATTTTTCCCTCTCTATAGGAACTTAGTCTGTCAGCAGCATAAACACTTGCAATCATGCACTTCCTAGGATGCATGTGCTATCGAAAAGGGAGGTGTTAATTGCTGTGCTAATTACAACATGATTGCTTTGCACTTGTTTTGCACTTGCAGGTGATTAAATTTTTAACGAAGCATATTACTTGGCACTGTTAGCACAGTTAACACATTTCCCTCTCTCTCTCTCTCTCCTCCCCCCTCTCTCTCTTTTTTTTTTTTTTTATGCCTTGGGAGAAGTCCCACGCCGCAGACCCTTCGCTGGCTGCGATGTGCTGTTGTGCTTGGAACAAGCCTCTGTTTAGGCTGTCGGTAGCAGTACCCCGGCTTCCCGCTCGGAAAGAGCAGCAGCCTGTTATCATCAGGCTCAGCATGACGGCGCCGGCCAGATGCGAACGCAGAACCCACCAAGGTATTAGCTAAAAATTAGGCAAGGCTGCTGATGCCAGTCTCCCGGATTTCATTTAAAAACTACGCCAGCTCGAGCCAGACAGGCAGCAGCGGCAGAGGGTGTGCAGGAAGGTGGAGAAGTGACAGCAAGTTCCCCGTGATTTATTTCTGCTTTGCCGAGCAGGTTCCCAGCTGAACAAGAGCAGGGGAAACTTGCATCTGTTCGACGGGCAGGCCCGTATCTCTCCGATACGGCGGCAATTACATGGCCCAGCAAGCCTGCGTGACCAACGGAAAGCCAGGTGAACCAGCTTGTTGGATTTATTGACGGGCATAGATGACTTTACCTTTGCTGGCTGCTTTCTTTGCAAGTTCCCTGCAAACTTGTTGATTCTGAAGGTTTTTGAGCTCATCGATCCCAAAGAACTATCATCTCTGCTTGGTGGATGTTGTCCAGCCTGGTGGATTGCTTTTCAATTGCTTGGCTCTGTAGGCCTTTGCCTTTGAAGACTCTCTGGTCTATTTATTACGGCAATGGAAACTTTTTGAGGCTCCTGAGGTCGGGATGTTTGAGTGGATTGGATGGTTGCTAATGTTACACATAAAAAAGGGGTGTGATCTAGTCCTGAAAGGGCTCTTCACAAGAAGAGGCCAAAAGGTGCCTACCGTTTCTGTTTAGGGATGATAGAAGTAAAAGGAGAGAAACTGTGTGGACAATAAGAAATACTCAAAAGGTTAGAAAAGATGATCTCATGTAGCCATTTTTTAAAAATTCCTGAGCAAGAGTCACTCAATAAGGAAGCATAAAAGGAAAAAAGATGATTTGAAACCAATAAGAAAATATTTTTAGACAACACTCAATTAACCCTGGGAACTTATTGCCACAAAATACCACTGAGCCCAAGAGATTAGCAGGATCCAAAATGAACTAGATATTCGTATGTGTGACGTGAACTACATTAGACTAGATTAAAAAAAAATAAATAAGGGATGCAAACTCTCATGCTTCAAGGTGTTGGGAAAAAGCTAAGTGATGAGGAGTAGGAAAAAACTTCCCCTGTGGGCTGATCAGCCCATGATGGTTCATTAGGGGGTTCCCTGCACTGTCCTGCAAGGCTGCTGGTCTCGTCGCTGGCCGGGATGGGCACTGAGCGTGGCAGAACAATGGCCTGATCCGGCACCCGGCCCTTTCTTTGTTGCCTTGTGGCATTGCTCTGCGTCTGGTCTGGGCCAGAGATACCTTTTACAGATAGAAAGAGGGAAACCAAAGAAATTACAAGGAGACTACGTGAGTTCCCCTGACATGAATCTTTGCCTCGCATCATGCATGCATCCAGTGAATTAATAGGAAAAAAAGAAAAAGTCGCTGCTGGGATTGTTTACTTACCATGAATCAAAAAGCACCCGGGAACACCTTCAGCATGAATTAGCTCTCTAGATTTTGGCTAAATGTTTGTGAACCATTTCTAGCCACATGTGCTGAATTTTTACCATCTCCAGGCACATGCAAACTTACCCCGATGAGAAGCAAAATCCTGAAAGATTTGGGACAGCAGGTCTGGTCCCTGGAGAGCTGGGAAATAAGACTGAGGTGTAACATCCACAGTGGCAGAAAGCCCTGTGTCCTGTGGCTGATTTGTCTTTAGCATTAAGTGTTAAAATAAAATGTGGGCTTATAAATTGCTGTGGGGTGATAGCTTCACCATACTGTCATGGCTTGGCAAGTTAAGTCTAGAAGTTCATGGACACTGATCCTTACATATTAAATGTAGATAATGTAAATAGATTTGCCTATTGGCATTAAGGGGCCAAACATTAGTACCTAAGGCTCACACGTTTTGTGCCATATAATCGTTCATGTGTCGCCGTTCACATAATCAGAGGACTAACAGGCCAAGAGGGAATGAAAATGACAACGGGAATATGTTTGCTGCAAAGCTGGAGAGTTTGCATTAACAATTTAGGATGCCAGTGAGGCTTTCTTGAATGTTTCATGAAGTCTTTTGGCCCACAAATCACAGCCCTTCACCTTTCCCACCATTTTGGCCATGAGGCAGGTCTATCATGCAGGAGGCAAAGGTGAGCAGCAGGAGGAAACCCCGCATGCCCGAGCCCTGTCGTGGGAGAGGCAGCGTGTTCCCCCTCCGCTGGGGCTGGAGAAGTGGGGAGCAAGTGAGGTGACTGCAAAGCCCTGGGGACTCCATCAAAAGGTCTTCAATCGCAGGATTGGTTTTTGCTTGACTTTTCCATGCCAACTTTAATAGATGTGAATTGATACCGTTTTTAACTGGCAGGTTTCATTATCTGCAATTTCATTAAGAGCGATATCTGCTAAAGGACCACTGACTGTTTTTTTTATTTTTTGCTTAATGGGTTCAATTATATCCGTAGCAAACCTTGCCATTTTTCCCCCACCAAACTTCATATTCTAGTCTATTACTCACTGTCTGTCTGGCCCCCATCGTGCTTTCACTGCAGATGTCATAACAGAAAAGAGATGAACAGGCAGCTCTTACTTCCCGATAAATTAATGTGCTGCAGTCTAATCCATATCCCAAATGATAAAGTTAACAACAGTTTGCAAGCCTGTCACATAATCTAAAAAATTCAGATGGATATTTTTCCCCCTCATGTGGGAGGAAAAAGCTGTTTCGGGGATGAACAGTTATTAATATGTTTAAGCTGCAGCAGAATGTCATGGAAATGGCACAATTAATTCATCCGCCGCCTCAACCCAGTGGCGAAGCACTTTTATTGGGAGCAACCTGTTCGGCAGGCTGACGGCCGCGGCGCGGTTCCCGGGGCTGCCGCAGCCCGTACTCCCTCCTTCGGCTGCTTGCTCCGGCTGGGCTCGGGCCCCGCTCAGCTGCCAGCCTTTCGGGGCGAATTTCTGCCGCGCTCTTCGGGGTCAGTCACCTGCGGCTCTCCCACACTCCCCAGCATGTGGTTACTGGGACGTGGAAACGGGGGCTCGGCGAAGCCTGCTCTAAAAATCTGCCGTGCCGCTCCAGAAACCGCCTCAGCAGCACGTGGCCGTTTGCGAGAGGCAAATTAATTTGTGGCCCCGAAAGGTAGCTGTGCCCAGGCCTGCCGCTGTGCCACAGGCAGGGAGCGACGTGCTTCTCGGAGCCTGGCTCCTGTGTGGCTCCACTGGGGAAAACGGTGCACAGAACCTCTCTGTGTGCACAGAACGGCTCAGGGACATGGGGCGAGCATCCAGGGGATGGATCCTTAGCTGAGGGGAACTGGATCAGCTCCTTAAAAATTTATGGAGCTAAGCCAGTTTACACCTGCTGACGATCAAGCCCTTACTGCACAAGTGCCTGCGGGAGCTAAGTGTGCAAAAAGGGTTTGTTTGGATAAGCTCTCAAAAAAATGGGATATTACCCTAATTTCTCGGTCTGGAATGCTTACAAGAAGAACATTTCCTGTAAGACTTTCACTGTGTCTTTCTCCAGCCATACCATATATAACGGGAAAAGGCATTTATCCCAATATTTTTCAGTGATTTTAACCACAATGCAGTTGGGCAGAAGAACGCGAAAAAAAAAAAAGCAATAATGAAAACTTTGCAAGCTTTCTGTGCTGCAAAGTCATCAGCTGAGATATAATGGCATGGAAAGGGTGTGAGAAGTGGAGAAATCTTCATATCAAAGCTAAGTTGCATATCTTTGATTTCAATGCTGTATTTTTCTCTCCTTGCCAGTTTTATAGTTTTGGTTTTTTTTTTCCCTAGTGGTAGGCATGGCTGACATGAGTCCTAAATCTGAAGACTGCATTGCTGGTGTTACGTGGTAGCTCCTTCTTAATTCAACGTGCAACCCCATTTTGAAATCTGGGCTAAACACACCTTCAAGCGTGCAAACAGGTTGCGTAAGGAGAGAGGGGAGATGGTCGGTTTTGTGGTGTTAGCTGCAATTACCGAGCTGGTGGACTGAGAAAACCAGCAGAAAGAGACAGCAGAGTGCCGCAGGACTCACTCGGGAAGCTGGAGGAGTACTGCAGGGGACAACAGCTATCTCGGTGTGATGGAGCAGGCATGCCGTGCTGCAGCCTGCACAGCCGGCTGCTGAGCATGTGGGCAGTGTGGGCCGAAACAGCCTCCTTCAAACCTGCTTGAGGTTCTTCCTTCATGGTGGAGTGACCTTTGCTGGGTATGGGGAAGGTAAGGCCATACACAGGCTCTACCACTCTTGCTCCCATTTTGTCATGTTTGGCATCACACTCCCTCAGCGTGGGAGTTTCCATCCAAAAAATGGATGGAAGGCACAGGTGTTGGAGGGTCCAGATGTCCCTTAAACAAAGTGCTACCCATGAATGACCAATAAATGTCTCCCTCGCTCAAGGCACATTGAATTCAGCAGGGGCTGAGCAAGTATAAATGCAGAAAATATCTCACCACTTTGGGACATACATCTAAATCTAAATCTAACACAATGGAAACCACAGGTGCTGACTTTAAGGACATTTCCCTCTTTAGGAGACACTGACAGAGGCAATCCGTTGTTCAGGAGTTTAATGGTCCCTGGACAAGGACCCTGCAAGCAGCCCCTTTTCCTCTTGGGTGGTTCTGATGCCAAATAGGAGAAGGCAAAGCTTATTCCTGAGGCTGACCTATTTCTGTGGAGCAGCTGCAAGCCAGGGTGATAATCCACTTATCTGGTGAGCAATCCACAGCAGCACCTTACAGACAGGCAGGCGCTGTCTCGCAGAGCTCTGGTTCAGCAGCCTGTGGGTGGGCACTGATGGCCTCCTCCTCCCCCACCAGTCCCCAGGTGCCCACAGCACCATAGAGGAAGGTCTATCTGTCCAAAAGGTGGGGTGGTGTGGACTACTGCAGGTTTTGCTCGAAATTTTACCTGGTGGTGACAAAATACCCAGGACTACAAAACTAACAAAAACTAGAATATAGCATAATATTGTGGGGAAAATCTGTCATTAAAACATCTTCAGAGCATCACAATGTCTTCACCAAGGAGTAATCCAAAAGAGCATTTTCTGATGCCTTGCAATTTGAAGATGGCAATGGCTCAGTGGTGAGCGGTGTCCCCACAGTCATACCTTGTAGCCTTGCTAGACGGAGGATGGTGAAGGAGAGGCCAGCTCTGGTGTCCAAGTGCTGCTGACCAGCTACAGCGATGTCACCAGGTCTGGTATCATGATGAAAGCATGGTGCTGGAAGGAGAGGTTTCTGCAGCTCTGTACAAAGGCCACTTAACACTTTGTTCAGGTATCACCATGTTGTTTTGCTGTCTTGGTTGGTTTCCTCACAAACCTCACATTGGAGATGCTCCTGAGGTCAGAGCAGGTAACAGTTCTTCCTCCTTCAGGTAGGGGAGCAGGTAGGTGAAGAAGCATGGTTTATATGCTGCTGGAGGCTGCAGTGAGTAAGCTGTTCCCCACTGACCAGGGCGTGCGTGCAAGAAAGGGACCTGCTCAAACCTACCGAGAGATCTCGTTGCTACCACCACATAACTCACGTCGGTTCCCACTTATTAGCAAATCTTTTCCATATCAGGAATGAGGTAACTCTCACTCACCCAGTTAGCTGTGTCTTCCAAGAGCCTTCCAGGCACAGAGCAAGGTTCTCCACTGGGCAGGTTTGTGCTATTTGAATACATTTGCTGAGCTTTCCCTGGGTAAAAATTACCTTACCTCAGGGGACTCCTGCACCTGAGGGACCGCACGGCATTCTGCTGGGCACGACAGTTGAGTGCTGGCAGAGGGTTAAGACTAAATCCTCTTATGGCGCCGGTGAACTATGAAGAAGAAAGCACATATATCTGAAAAGAGCATGGAGCTAGTTATATTTTATATTTCAAGACCCATACTATGTTTTATTCAGGACACACTTCTACCTCTTCCCGGTCTTTTGTAAAAAATGACCCAACAATTGATATAGAGTAAGAAAATGTCACAGGTTTTGGCCATGCACATTTCACTAAGTACTTTGGGTGAAGACATTTCCAAACTGCCTGGGAATCATCTCACATAGACCAGCTGGTCTTCAGCTTCATCCCTCTCATCCAGACTAATCCTTTCAGGCATTGTGAGATAACAGGGCCTAATAGGCAGGGAAAAGCACTCTGATGTCTTTTCCCTTTCTGTGTTGGAGCATTTGTTCCTTCTGGAGAGAAGTGGAGTGGGGTACTACACAGGCCACCTAGGTCACTAAGGTATTAGGACTTTGTGGTATGCTTATTTCCTGGATTTATGCAAAACATGGATTTGTGGGTGTTGGATTTTCTCTGTGTTCTTAACAGCAACAGCAACAACAATAATAATAATGGTGATGATGATGTCTAAAAATGTCCTCTGTTTCTTCCTGCCCCCTTCAAAGTTTGTGGATGGCATTGTTGCTTGGTTGATCTCAGCATTTAGAATGGATCCAGTTGTTTGCGCTGAAGTCACAAACACCCAAGCAGAGCTGACTGCTTCGTGAATCAGCAACGGCCTAAACTAAAAAGCTGCAAGTCGCTAGACTGATGGGAAAATCTTATGTGTAGGATCCAAAACTGTTGAATGTGAGCGCATTAAATAAGACAATTAGCCATTGTGAGGGTTTCATAAAGATGGGCATGTTGCAAAAGAAGAGTTGCTTTGGTGCTCATCTTTTGCATAGAAATCCTTTAAGAACACAAAACATGATTAAACAAATAGTTCCATGAGCTCCAGAAATGATGAAGTTTGGTTTCCAGTAGCTCCTTCCTTCATGGATTCTCTGCTGGCTGAGAGACAGATCTCATTAGCTTTTCCCTCTGTTGTCACTAGTAAGTTCTTGCATCTTCTTGTACACCTCTCTTCATAAATCTTATAGGGACACTTTTATCCTACCTCTTGGCTTGACTGAACTCAGTTGAGAGGTTTGAAAGTGACTGGGCAGGATGAAGGGACAGATGAGTCTAACCACATCATGCGCCCATGGAAATCAGAGCCATGGACGCCATGGCCATTGCAGGAGATACCCTGACTTTATTGTTGCTGCACCGTCCTGTGGCTCAGCACTCTCCTGTGCCATCCCAGAGGAAACGGGATGTTCAGTGGCAAGGAGAGCTTATAACATACCACTGTCCTTTTGTTACATGTGAAGCAAACTTGTCTTCGTGTGTCAAGGGCATTCATACTGTCAACGTTTCTGAGACATTTAGAAAAGTACTTGGTGTGGAGCTTAGCCCAGAGATAGGTATCTCTTTAGGTCAGTTTTTCAGGAGTGTCAGGTTATATTTCCACCCACTTGTCCCCCCACCTCCCACTTCGGGCTGACCAGGAGTCACGGTTGCAGATATTACGCGGGTTATTCAGCCTGGCTGCCCTTTTGTCTGCAGGACCCCGTGTGGAAGAGCCTTTCCGTAACAAATTCACATCACGCTCCAGCAGAGGAGAAAGAAGTAGATTTTCTTTGTTTCTTGAAGCCAATAGGAGGGGCATGCCTACATCAGAGGACAAATCCATTTTGCGAGCTGTCCGCAGGGTACTCCTCCAAATGCAGGAGGCTGCTGAGCTACAGAGGTTCTTCATCTGCAGCAGCCCTGAAGGAGCCCTTAGAGATTCTCTGGGGGCTCTGAAGGTTGCCTAGATTTCCCAGGATGGGAACTCGGGAAGATAAGCCAGCCTTTTAATCTTATTTTTTTAATTAAAGAGGTTGATGACATAAGCTATTCTGATTGCCGGTGATGAGTTGTGGGCTAGTAAAAGATTGGATTCAAATCTGAGTCCTTTATAGCTCAGACCTATCTTTTTGGTCTCTGAAACATCGCATGCCCTTTTATTTCTCACTTTCTTCAGGCACATAAAAGCATTTCACTCTGGAACGTGACAAGTACAACGTGACGAGATCACATTGTGTCATCAGATGAAAACCTATGTAATCTCAAATGATCCCCACTGAGGTTAAAACAGACACAGAAGACCACATTTTCCTTAACTTCTGAATATACACATACACATACTTTACAATCGTAGTTTGAGTTTGGAAGCAAGTGCCATCTGCAGCATAGGGGCATCTTGTTAGCAGATGTTATTTGCCTGAGAGGCTGAACTTGTTCTAATGATTTTATTTTATTTTATTTTATTTTATTTTATTTTATTTTGTTTTATTTTGTTTTATTTTATTTTACATTAGCAAGTCAGTGAACAAACTCAAAGACACGGCCATTATTCTACAAGCTGCAAATTGTCTTCTAGTTGAGAATACTGTATAACCGCAAATCTTTATTTCTACTTTGCAGACAGATTTGCCCACAAAAGTGGATGGGGGCAGGTGATATTGGGAACCTGTTTATGTAAGTAGCTGTTTCATGGTATTCTAGGGAATTCATGAATGCAAAGCATATAGATAAAATCCCACTCTCTGTGAGTGCATTTGTTGAGCAAAGTTGTCAGATGTCTGTTAAAAGGAAATAACACTTGTATAGCAGGTTTTCACGGATGTAGTGTGTGAAAATTATTATTGAAGCATTTCTAAGATATTTCCAACAGAATGAACAGGGTGTGATTTGTGAAATTTTTCTTTTGTGGCCAAAACACAGAGAAAGTCAGAATTTGAATTCAGCTGTCTATGTGCTTTTCCTTCTGTGAGACTTCTAGATGGTACACCAAAGAAAAAAATATTCAAGATGTTTGTCTTGATAATAGGACACACTAATCCAGGTGAAGTAAAGAACAAAAACCCCAGTGATGTAGGACCACTGTGGTCACTCCTGAATGAAATTGGTTCTGTCTGCTTTGGGGAGCTCTTCCAACTTTGCTGTGTCTTCAGAGTCATCCCTCCTATCATTTGGCTCAGGCTGCTGAAACACTGCTTTTTCCTATGTATGTCAGGCGTTTTTTGCTGAGAGAAGGAGACAGCCTACAGACCACATGAGAGGCAGGAGAAGTTGAGGAGACCTCTCTGTACACTGCCCATCATTCATTTCCCAAGGAAATGGGAAGATGAACAGGTTGTGGGGCTGAAACTCCTTCTTTGATGAAGAGCAGCAGCGGAGGATTTTCCTGATTTAAAGCTAAGCAAATGGGCTCTTTACATTGCTGAAATCTGCCTTCAAACAGGTAATGCAGAGCACGGTTGGCAGAATACATACTTTGAGCTCTTGGGCTACAATAACCTTTGGGGGACCTTCTGGGCATGGATCAGGAGATGCCTATTAAAGCTAGTGTTGCTACCGCTCTCATATGCTTTTCTTGCTGTAGTCAAAGCTTTAATTACCACTCCCATTCATGAAAAGAGTTATTGGCTTAAACTTCAGAGTTTGTTTTTTTTATTGGGCGGTGGAGTGGGACATGTTGTTTACTATTCCTTTCAGTGGTGAAGAAAGAGCTCTGAAGTTAACCCAAATGCATCCTAAAGATGAAAAGAACAAAGAACACAAAGACCATGGTTTGAAAAAAAGAACATTTTTTTCTTTCTTTCCTTTTTTTTTTTTTCCCCCCTGTAACCCAGTGCTGTGATTTTGCCCTGACTGATGTTTTTGAATGCTGGAGGTTGGCATACAGGGGTCAATGTGAATAAATATACAAAATAAATAAACACAGCAAGCCTGATTAATACCCAAAGCATTTGTATTCCCAGACATACGCATAAACCAGCTCCACCCCAATTAATCAGGTCTGACTGTACTGTGTAATACTTACCATTTTTTAATTAAAATTGAGAGCTCCAACTGTCGGGAGTGCTACATGTGTGTTCTCTGAAAAATTACAGCACAAGCAGAGGCCATTTTTTCCTACTCCTGCTACAAATTCCATACTGAACTTTAAAGGCAATTTCAGGTGAAGCTGAATACTATCCATTATCTTTGCCTGTACTCCTAATCAGAGCAGCACAATCTGCCTCCAAAAACATTTGTTCTGAATGGCTGCTGCCTCTGAAAGCAGATGCTCTTGAAAATGTAGCTGTCAATAGCTCCACTTACCAGTGTTTTCTTACAAAGAAATATTCCACTTAAGGTTTACTTGGATTTAAGTACATGCTTATGATCATGCTGGCGAGGTATAATAATTTTGCTTGTGCGCATGGAACAAATCAATAACCACCTTCTTCATGACCCTGGTTTTGCTTTTGCTCCTGCCTGTATAAATCAGGAAGATCTCTGCTCAGATGAGTAGTTACACCTGGCTAAAACTGCAGGAGATGAGGCTCGATTCCTTTGTTTGAAGTAGAAGCAGGATTTTGTGCAGAGACAGAATAAACAAGTACTTCATGGTTGCCTTCTCTCTGTGCTCTGTTTTTTTTTCCCTTTTTTATTGTTTGAACGAATAAGATTTTACTCATATATTACGCCAAACCAATGACTCCATCTAGCTTCCCACAGCACACTTGTTATAACAGAGAATACTCCTTTCTTGTCTTGCTGAAGCACATATTTTCACATGATTTGCACTGATAATATAACTCCACTGAGTAGCTTGATAGAATATATCACTCTTCACAGTCTAGCAGTCCCCCTCCTTAAATAATGGAAGTGGTAGTCTCCTGGTAGGCTTGATTTTAAACATTTTAAATATATATAATGGTTTGCATACTGTGCAGTGATTTGTAAAATGTGAATGCCTACAAAAACCATGGTTACCAAGCATAACATTATCTTATTTTTACTTACACAACCAGTAAAACAGCTGGAGGTCTAAAATCATGGCCTGGCATTAAATGCATTACTACATTTTAACCATGCAGGATGAGGCTGTCCTTTCAATTGGGAGATAGGAGGAGAAAGAAAGTATAGTGATTACTGGAAAATTAACACCTCCCATTTTAATAGACTGATTATACCAACAGCACTTAAATAGAAACCCTTGAATTGAAATGAATTGGAATTTTATCTATCTATCTAAAGAGTGAGAAAGGCACAAGTCGCTTTGAGCTACACAAATCGTAGTATCAATCTTCAGAGTGGAAATGGAGTATTAGTGGAAATGGAGTATTTTACTAATGGAAATTACGTCTCTGGTTATAAGACCCACCTGTATGGCACCATTTATATTTCTTTCTTTTTACGCCTGTCCTTGAAAAAAAGATCCACATCAACAGCGCTCCCCTAAGTTTCCCTTTTCAAAACGTTTTAACGTTTATAATTGAAATCAACTTACAAAGAATTAAGCTGTAAGCCATAACCCCAGGTCACTGCAGCAGACCCACAAGGTTTAGGACTAGGTTTCCTCACCTCAGGTAGCGTTATGAAACCATATCAGTAAAACTTCACAAAAGTAGTGCCGAGGAGAATAATTTTGCTACTGCACTTGGTGCCTCAGAAATAACAACTAAATTGTTCTGCCAAAAATACGCCCTCATGAACCTTGTGGAGATGTTTAAGCTCTGCTGGGATGTAGCTTCAATGAGGGCTTTTGCCAGGTGGGAGGCTGATGGGAGGTGAGGTGCTGGGCCCCTGTGGGGCAAGGGAGTTACCTCACTCCCAAAGAAAACCACCAATGAACATAGAATCACAGAATGGTTTGGGTTGGAAGGGCCCTCAAAGATCATCTAGTTCCAAGCTCCCTGCCATGGGCAGGGACACCCTCCGCTAGACCAGGTTGCCAGGACACCCTGGAAGATTATAAGAGCGGGCAACGTAGCACAGCTCAAAGCAGAAGTTTCTCACAGTTAAAAATACATTCTTAAATGTGTTTGTTCATGAAAAGGACCCAGAAATGAACACTTCTCTTTATTTAATATGCTTTCACACATCATGGTGCCTTTTGGAACCAGAAGTGCACTACAGCAAAATTACCGCAGAGAGTTCCTGAATTCCTCAGATTTCAGGAGCCCGAGGACTATCAGCAACACGAAGGGGTCACTCAGCACCTGATCAATGTGACTCCGATATCCGGTCAGCGGTGCAGGTGCAGATTGAAAACCATCAGCACTTCCTAAATCAGCCCCAAGAAGCTGCATACTCTTACATGAGGTAGATTTCTTCTTCCGACTATAAGCCTGTTCATGACACGTGGTGGCTGCAGTGGGAATAAATAGCATTCGTCTGGCTCCTCCGACTCCGACAATAGTATAAGAAAGGGTGGCCAGGAGCTGATGTGCTGCTTTCTTCCTCTGCCTGCGCTGGGGAACTGTGGGAGATTCGGCAAAACCTTACGCCTGTGACATTATGAGACCAAGATCTGATTCATCTGCCTGATAAAGCTTTGAACAAGGTATGGGGGGAATAAAAAGAGTTTGATTCTTGTCTCACAACACAAGTTTTACATCAGTGGTATTACTGGCTGTGTTTACACAGGCAGCCGAGCTAGCTCTCAGACTCCACAAAGTCCATTAAAAACAGCTTGCGCTTCCCCTTGCGAAGCCTCCTGCCTCGCTTGCTTGATGCACGCTCAAAGGTCCGTACCAACTGTACACATCCCACCTCCCCAAGTGCCAGCATTCTCCATGAGCAAGCCCCCAGATCCCAGCTCCCAGCCCTGAGGTCCCTGGGAGGGCAAGGAGAGCCCTTCCTCTCTCCCAGGCTGCCAAACCAAAGGTGGGGAGAGAGAGATGGTTGTGGTGTTGCTGGTCCCAGCTCCTCCGGTGTTGCCCTGGAGGACCGTGCAACTCCGTTCTCCGGTGTGGGCATGGTCATCCCAGGCAGAGAAGACCTCCATCACATGCCTAAGAGGCCAGGGTAGGCACTTAGCCAGCATAAACTGCAGAACAGCGAGTCCCCAAGAGCAGCACTGACCTACTCCAGCTGAAAAGGGTCTCTCTTCTCGGAGACCCAACAGTGCCTTTACTTACAGCACAGATGTCGCAGAGGGAAAGTTATGGTGGTGATG
The DNA here is from genome assembly GCA_013399095.1 of Psophia crepitans. Classification (NCBI taxonomy): domain Eukaryota; kingdom Metazoa; phylum Chordata; class Aves; order Gruiformes; family Psophiidae; genus Psophia; species Psophia crepitans. Next base: position 463,097 of record VWZZ01004978.1, on the reverse strand, counting down.
GCACAGTGTCCTGGGGTAAAAAGTGACTAGTTTACTTTGGAGAGGATCAGAGAGGGACATGGATTATACAACCAGAAGGAAGAATGCAGCTAGTTAATAGAGCTGGCAAATAATGGAGGAAAAAAATCCGCACTTTTATTCAAAGAAGAAAATAAGCATTGTAGTAAACATGGAGACAATCCACACCAAGCAGAAATCTGGTTTCTGTGTGTAAATGTGTGGTCTAGCTGCAATCTTTATAGAAGCTGTTTCAGCTTCAAATGAATGTAGTATTTCTGAAATAGTTTAAACAAATGTGATGTGTCTATGAAAGGGAACAATGGATGCAGTAAACAAGCAAACATGTTGTCAATAGCTGAGCAAGCAGGACGCTGAATGTTTCATTAGAAGAGGACTAAGTGTGGGATTTCTGATGTTACACCTGTCCGGTGCTTGTGTTTGGTGGGTACAGGGATGGGTTTGTGGCTCGTGGGGAACGTCAGCCCCACACATTCCGGAGTTAGTGGATGGGCACCTGCTTCTAACAATTTCCATCCATACCAATGGGAATGCATTCAAAAGCAGGGATCAGCCGCATGCCTTAAAAATGAAAAGCCTGTACATTCGATGAGGTTCAGATGTGGTTTCACATTTTTAGCACCTGGCCCTTTTCCTTATGACACCCTGCCTCAAAGGACAAGGTAGCTATCTGCATTAAAGAAGAGCTTGGTAGAGTGGCCTGGCTCTACTGCCCTGGCTATCTCCTGTTGGATTTTGCAGGTGCTGTGAGTAGGTATCGCACGCCGCAGGGAGGAAATCTGCCCTTGGATGGGTCGAGCAGAACCCAGTGCTGCCATCAGCGGTACCCAAGTTCTGCGCTGCTTCCTCTGCTGCCAGCTCCCTTGAGCATGGCCTCAAACCTGCAGTTGTGGCAAAGTTTAAAGCTGCTTTTTCCAGCTGCATTCGAGTTTGCACTCTGCAGTGAAGCACCATGTGAGAACGGGGAGGGCAGGAGAGCAGGGCAGCCCCTCATCCAGCCTGCTCCTTCCACACTGTTTTTCTTGTGGAGGTCAATGTTCGCTCCTGGGCTGAGGGTGGCAGTTCAGGCATAACCACTGCTCACCTGTCCTCCACACCCTGCCAGAGGAACCAGAGCATCCTCCTTCAAACACACTGCCCACCCCAGGACATCGCAGCAGCTAGTAGCGCCTTTGGGACAGCTGTGTGGGAGGTGAAGTCTGCACGGCAAGCAAAGCACAGCATTTCCCTTTTGAAACAGAAAAAAATAAAAAAAGATCCCACAAAGATGCACTGTGGTACCGTTAATGTTGCAGGACTTGCTAATTACTTACACATTCCTGACTTACAAGCATGTGATCTTTTGTAGCCTTCCCTTTTCATTGGTGTTATTTTTGCACTTTTTTTTTTTTTTTGGGTGACAAAGAAGAACCTCAGCTTACTGTCTGCTGCCAATTAGCTGTTTAGTCCTTGACCCACAATTGAAAGGCTTGTGCGACTTAAAAAGTCCCACAGACGTCAGAGGAACCTCAACGGCTTCTTTCTCCATACCTACTGGAGATGTGGATTTACAAATGCACTTTAGGGAGTTTAGTCTGAGACTGAGCAGTTGTCTGTATTTAACAGCTCTGCTCACTGCTCTGTAAATCTAAAAGATTTCATAAGTTCCTTCTCCTCAAGTTTCCACAGAAGAGCTTGTAAATGCCTTGGACCAAGTAGCTGTGCAGTTAATGAACTGTGTCCAGCTATGTCCAGCTATGAATTCACACTTAATAGTTTAACAAAGATGTCTGTCTTCATATGTTTTTCATTCTTTTTTAAATAGTGATAAGCTTGTCAATTAAATCCGTCTTAGGATTTAATAGATTTTACCAAACATACGTACTGCCCATTTAATGTTATCTTTTCAACATGCTTTTCCAAGAGAAATAAAGGACCAAATATTATAATCACTGGATTTTTATTTTTTTATTTTTCAACATCCCTAAGCACCAAACATCTGACAGGATACTGTAAAAATCTCAGGAGAAATTTTTCTTATATGGAGAGATCAGTGTGAAAATTTTCACTCTAAAATGCACACAAGGCTAGATTTTCAAAAGCATATGCTGCTGCCTCCATTTGTGGATTTGAGTTCAAGATACCCAAAGCGTGATTTTTCAGGGATGCTGAGCCAACATAACTCTTACGGACTCCAGCCAGAACCTTTCCTGTTCACCACTGCTGCAAATCAAGCCCTGCATAGCTAACGGGACCAGAGAGCATTTCTTGAGCGGTTTTTACTTCCGATATTTCCTTACTGTGGAAATAGGCTTAAGTGATCCTTGATGGCATTCAGTCACAGATGACACAGCTCATAAAGCCAAAAGAAGAAGCAAAACTCAGGTGGTGAAAATTCACCTCAGTGCATGAGAAAGAGAGGAGGAGGGGAATTTGGGAGTGAAAGCCTGACTCTTTGAGAAGGAGACAGATGGTTTGCATCTACCGGCATGAGTATTACAAGCTTCAGGTGTCCCAAAATGCTGTGAAAAGCAACATTAGAAATGGGTGGCAAATAATATGTCCAAAGGTATCCAGGAAAGAAACAGCTTTTGCCTCTGCTACGGGTAATTTGGGGAAACCTTCCCAGACTTCCTTTTTTAAAGAAAAAACCCTCTTTGCTGAGTATGAGGAGCATGAAGAGAAGCTGGTTCCATTATAAAATGCTACATGTCTGAAAGCATTTTTACTGTTTATTTTCAGTATTGCTGGATCATGCCCCCCTTAGCAACTCCCCAGACCTGCCCCCCTCCATTCCTTTCTATAACTTTTAATCAGAGCCTTCATTTCCCCCAAGCAGGCAGTCCTTAATTACATTTTACAGACACAGCAATGCAGCACAAGCTGGTCAAAACAGCTGTGGGAAAGTTTCTGCTTTGAAGGAAATATTGCTGGTGAGGATAATTTTCTGGCCAAATGGAGTTTTCCTTCATTTGTATTAACACGGTATCTTCTATCTCCTCCCAGCCAGTTTCCGTATGTACAAACAGGCGGCTTTTCTTCCTAGTCACATAGTGGTTTCTGTTGTGGATTTCTGTGTTTTCAATTTTGTGAGCCAATGTTCAAACACGGATGTTTATTGCTAAGATTTTGAAGATCATAGGGGCATGGTTGGTACTCATCACTGAAAGGGCTCTGTGAAGTCACTTAGATTTACTAATATACATTTTTCTATGGGACACAATACAAAACATTCACAAAAATGTAAGTTCACAAATATTGATTTAGACTTTTCTGAAACTCACAGCCCCCAGTGACTCCCACTTGGGACAAAGAAAATACCAAGAGTCCTATACTCTTGCAAGGCAACCTATGGCTGTATTTCGCTGTGGTCTTGGTCAGGGTTCCCCGATCTGCCCCTGATACTGGGATTTTAGAGTATTGTTACTAATTGACTTGTGGCTAAATGGGCTCTTACGACAGTTCATTCTTGTTAGCCTTGGAAACCTGTTTGACCTGAGCTCAGCTACCAAGCTCGAGGTGGCATCAGCTTGTATTTGCCCCAGAAGACATGCAGAGTACGTTTGTAAGCATTTTCCCAGCAAACAATGCAAGGTGAGATTATCCTTTCATGCTGGCTTTACTGTGGTGTAAGCCTGTTTACTTGTATGAGGTTGTTTGCCGTTTACATGGCTACAAGAGGGTACACTGCAAGACCCTAAAGGTTAAGGGTTCATGAAAGAACGCAGAATAAACCACTAACATTGAATCACAGGAGTGTGACTGCTGAGCTGACATCTGCAAAGCATCCTTTCTTAACAAAACTGATTTTTTCTCTCCGCGAAATAATTTCCTATAGCAGAGCTGTGATATGTAAAGAAATGCATTTCATAATTTGTGTTTATTAAAAGGTTCTTTTCACATTTCTTTTATGTTTATGTTTTTAGAACTTTTATTGGATGTTAATGGATGTTATTCAGCTCTCAAGGGATCTTGGACATTTTCTCAAGCAACTTACCGAAATCTCTGAATTCTGCAGATCCTGTTTTGTTCTCATGATGCTCACTTCTTACTGTTCTTTTTCACTTTTTATCATGTAGCATTGTAAGTACATTAAGTTAGTAATGAAAAACGAAACCACAGGAGTCCACTGTATTCTAGATAATGACTGATATGTCTTCTCACTTGTCTGTGTTACATTATAGTGTCATAACTTCCCTTTATATCCAATAATATTTTTCATTATTGCACCATCCACAGCACAGAACTGTAGGGGTTTGTTCAGATTCTAACAATATTTTCCTTAAGTAAATCCATATCTAATAACAGCATTTATTTTCTCTTTCTTTTCCTTGCTGTGTAGCGGAAGGTAACACACTGATTTCTCTTAGACCTCATATTGGTTTTACAGGTGCTCAAAGATGTCATCAACAGATATTAAAGAAGATACATCAGAAAATAGAGGAGGCCAAGATGCAGTGCCACTCAGGGGCTCCAAAAGCTTTAGCTCTGTGCCCTGGTGTCAAGGGGATTAAATATGAATTTAACAGTAAAGTATGGACGGGGGGTCAGTGGCTTTGAGCTGAGATCCTTCCCAGGTGAGCATTTGGAGGCTGCCCAGGTGACAGGCACAGCCACCTCCCATCTCATGCAGTCAGCTGCTGTAGTCAAGGCTAAACCTGGGGCTAGTTAGTGGCTTGGTGTTTTTTTTTTTCTCTCTTCTTTTTATTTCCCTTTCCCTGGTTTTGGGGCTGCTTGTTGATTGAGTTTGTTTGTGCCTTGGTGCAGAACTGTTGCTTCCTTCACCTTGGTGGTGCTCCTGCTTGCTTGGGCTACCTTTGCTTTGGTGGCTTGCAGCAGAACCAAACTGAACTCTGCAGCAGAGGTCTGCAGTGGCTTTAGGGTACACTTGTATCCTGAATGTGTTGTTTCTGGAAGCAAATGTGCTCTGTGCTGTTGTCTGCCTGGGGAGGCTCTTGCAGTTGCTGGAGTGGACAGGAGTCCATAAATTGTTCAGAGCCCTTAAAGTCTCAGGGGCTCTTTGCTATCTCAAAGCTGTGCATTAAAAAAATGCTGTGGTGGAGCACAGGGATGTCCTTCAGAGGCTGTCTTACTGGAGCTGTGAAGTTGCATGGTAAGTAAGTTTATTTCCTTGTACTGGGAGTGTATTGGATGTTCCTGCACAGGCAGTGTGTGGAGGCTCTGTGTTTCCCTCTGTGGGGATGAACTAGGGGAAATACATCATGACTGTACAGGGAGCCTCCTGTCCTCCCTGAAGTGGAGCTGTGTAAAGGGTGAATGTCTTGAGAACTAAAAAAGCATTTAGTGGTTGAAGTAACTAAACTAAGTAATTTGCTCAACATATTCACTACCAAACATTTTTATTTTTGACAATCTCAGTTTCCCCTTAACTGAGTTTTGTGGTGAAGCAGAAAACTCTGGAACTGCTCTTAAAGGTGTTTCTGTGGTGAGCAGCACAAGTTGTCCTTTAGGTGATTCCCCCTTCCCTGGGGCCTGTCCCTGGCCTGCGTGAGGGTAACGGGGACTCTGTGCTGGAGGCAGGAGCTGTGGGATGTAATTTCAATGAACTCAGCTTCTACTTTTAGGTAATCACCAGGCTACTAGGTAGCAACTTTAAAAGAATAAAAAACCCCAAACCAAAAAAATACCCCTTTACACCCCTGTTTTGACCAGAGTTTAGTGTTGGGTTAGAGCAGGGCTGATGTGTGTGCTGGCATAACTGGTGACCTTGGTCCCTGGTCAGCAGGCTGTGCATTGGCACAAGAAGCAAACTGGGGGGACTGGAGCTGCCAGGTAAAGTTTCTTGCCCTTGCTCACTGTACACTGTTACGTGTCTTGTTTCTGTCACTGCCAGTGGCTTGTTTTGCAAAGGGGCAGCTTGAAGCAGAGGGCAGTTCTTGATGGCTTAAGGCTTCTGCCTGCTGTGCACAGGGCCAAGGACCCAAATGTAGTTTACATAACCATAAGCAATGGCAGGTACTTATGTAAAGCAGGGATGAATATCTAAACCCAGGATCAAAAGCCTCCTACACATGAATGAGTCTGTTAAGGGGGAAAGAAAACTAGGCAGAGTCGTGTCAGTGAAAGCATGGATGGCTTCACATTTGGGTTTGTGGAAGAGCTGAAAGTAAAGACAAACAGTGAAAATGTATGGTATTTCTTAAACACCAGGTCAGTGGGGAAAGTGATCATGGAAGAAAGATTCCCCTCCACACACACGGGCACAGAAAAATCCGCAAAACTGCAGGGAGATGCCAGGCAGAATTTTGAGGATGGCTTTAATGAAAGAGAAGGAGGAACTATTGTTTAATGGGCAGTGATTCAAACTGCCCAAGCACACCACATGTGCTGCAGGCCGCATCCCAAAGGATAAGTGGTCTGTTATGCCTCTCCTACAGCAGGCTTGGCTGCAGTCAATGTCTCATCATCAAAATGTTGAGTTAATTATTTGAAGAGGGAAAGCCATCCTCCTCTGAAAGCATTTGTGTTTTTTGAATACCTCAGCTGACTTCAGATGGTTTGGGGATCAAAACTGCCGGGCTCGGAAAAAGTCCTCGGCATGCTCATTGCAGCAGGTGTGGGTTATCTCCTTCCTCTCAGAGAGGTGGCATGGGATACAGCCTGATGGCGTCTGCTGCTGCCACCGATCAGACTGAGAGCCAGGGGTCACATTTTTATTGCATGCAGCTATTTCTTCCCTCTCTCACAAAAAGATGTTGTGGAGGCAGTCGTTGATAGTGATGCAAAACTTCTGCAGCAAAATGCTGCCTCTGCTCCGAGTGATGTGTGTGTGTGCCTGACTCTGCTCTGCAACCTGGGTGGTGGCTCCCTCTCTGCCCAGGGCTGGCTCTTGTATGTTTGCAGGTGGAAGAATAGTACGGTTGGTGCACCATGTTCAGAGGGGGTGAACACCTGAGTATTGTATACAAAGGAAGAGCTGTGATCTCAAATAATTTGTTTATGACTCCATAAACTAAAACGGGTGTAGGATGTGCTGGTGAATTCTCTTTACAGAGCTAGGAGAGCTGGTTGAGCCTTCCCAGTGCTGGCTATGGACCACACAGAGCAGATAAAATATCAGGGTAGTTCTCATTATGTGGTGAGTGTGTTCCCTCTCTCACCACTATCCTCCCCAACTGGCTGCCTCTGCTCCCCAATCTGACTCATCCCTCTGTCTACTCCTCAAGTTGCCATCCTACGCAAAACTCTCAGAAGCACTTTTCTTCCTGTAGCTTCCCCAAGGAGCTTCCCTTCCTAACACCAATGGAGACCTCATCTCTGGGGAGGCTAGGATTTCTGTATATTTGCTGCGAGGGCCAGAAACCACCCAAATTACTGAACTTTCCAATCCAGCCTCTCTAATAGCATTTATACACAGTAAAATTCCTTATTACAAATGAGGATTTTAATTCTAAGTTTAGCTTGATAGAATGTAATTTAAAGCCATTTAGGATGGCTTAGCCTTCAAAGCAAACTCAAGATTGTTTAATTAGTCATGCAAGCCACTGAATGCTACCCATAACACAAAACCACTAAAGTATTTATTAGTTTTAGAGCTAAGTTAAGCCTTCCTTGTTCTAAATTTTCAATAAAGTGCATCAAGTGTTAAGCACATCGTGCCTTTTCCTAATCTTCCAATGCTCAGTAAATTTTATTTGTGAATAAAACTGTAGCCCAAGTGTTGCAAGACATAGACTGAAAACCAAATTGAATCAGTTCCTATGTGCATTACAGGAAATACTGGCAGTAGCAGTGCTTGGGATATTCCAAGACTTGTTTGTTTATTTTTTTAAACTGCCTTCAAAACAAATGCAGACCTGACAAGATTTTGTATTGAGGCTTCTGAATATTTTTTTCCTAAACTTTCTGAAACAAGGTGTGCTAAGAAACAAAGTCCCAATAAGCAGGCATGTAGAAGTTACAAAATGCAGTGAGGAATAAATTTGGGTGATACAGAAAGAACATGGTGTTTATTCATGGTTCCTTTTAAGAAGTGGCTGATGTGAGTAATGCCAGAGTTTCAGAGTTTAAATTGGAACCATTTCTGATGGAGTCAACACACAGACAGTTTAGGATTGTAGAGCTTCTTATTGCTTGTTTGTATTCTTCGAATCCATGAATGTCTGACTGGGATCAGAAGCGTTGCTCAGAACTGGGCTATTCCCATTTTATAAAAGCAATGTCCCAGCCCTCTGGCTCAGGGGGCTGGGGCGCAAACCCATTTGTACAGTAAGAAGAGTTGGTGTTGGATTTGATCTAGGGTTTCTATAGCCTGTCATGGGGTATTGTCTGGAGAGACGTCTGGGATTTGCTATGAGGACAGAAGTTCTTAACCATGACTCCAGGACTGACCAGCCTTAAAATATGTCCCAGGCAGAAGCCTCTCCCAAATAGCCATGTTTTGTGTCTAGATGTAAGCCTGGATATCCATTGACACTAGGCAAGCAAATGGAAAAAGACCAGGGAAAGACAGACTGAGAACTAGAGTGCGTGTGTGTATCTCTAGCAGCCTTCAGTAATGACTCTTCATGCAAAACTGACATTATTAGGTGGGTTTAGAGCCATCTGAAGAGTTTGACTCTTTTGCCTGTGTGAACTTCAAAATTGCAGAAGAGCATGTAATGCGTCTGCGGTGCTGGGAACGCAAAGGATCGTAGCCTGAGTTGTGCCAAGGTAGGATTTAGCCGTTGTACAACTGTTTGTGTAAAGTGCCTGACTTGCTGCCTGACAGCCTGAATGGGGGCTATAGTATGTTTCTGCATTCGCTTTGGTAGAGAGAAATCTCTTCTCCAAATCAAACAGAAATCTTACCTGCAGTACTGGGGACAAGGTTTCACCTATATGGCCTTTATTCTGGGGTGCCTCAAATTAACTGGTGAGCTGAAATAGTGGCTGTAATTCTTCTCAAATTTTCTGTAAGTGGTGAAAAAAGAATGAATCTTAGTTGTTTTATTAGCTGCTTCTGATTCTCTACAGTGTCTCAGATATTTTTGTGGTCACAGCAGTCAGCTTTTCACAGGTGAATTGTTTTCTGGATTCTGTTGATGTTTATGATGAATTATGTTCCTACCACCAGTAACAACAGCAGGAAATGCATTACTTTCCTCCATGAAAATCAAGCCTAAAATAACAAATATCCTGTAACAAATTAGCTGCATCGTTGAGAGTGGATTTATGTGACTGTTGTTTGGAAGCAGTATTTTTGCTTTTATGACTTTTTTTCAAGATAGTGATAAAACGGGACTGTTAGAAAACTTGTGGGTATTTGTTCCCTGCTTTCATAGCTATCCTACTCTAAATCTCCTCTTTTCTATAGTGAAAACACCCTCTTATATTGGTCTATGGAAAGAGAGGGTATAAAACAGCTATTGTACAAGAAACTAACGTTATAAAGAAGAATTTACCTATGGGGAGAAACGAGCATAGTGTTAAGCAGCAGACTACTTTCACAAACAACACGCTTGTGATGTGCGTGCAAAACATACGGACAAGGCATTTGGCTTGCTGGCTTGTTCTGGTCAGTGTTTGGGCACTGCCAAAAGCTCGGGGTTGTTTCCTGACTTTGGGGGCACGCAGGGCATACCTATGCTGCTTTGGGGGCTTTTAGGGCCTTTGTGTTGTGAAACGATCCCTGGTTAAAGCAAGCTGCTGGCAAGGTTGCCTGAGGTTCTGGCAGCACAGAAATACCTGCCCATGGAGAATCCTGCCCAAGAAACGAGGGCTCTGACAGAACCATGCCCATGACTGGACAGAGCTTGCTTGAACCTGTGACTTCTCATGGAAGTGGCTGGATCTGATGAGGTGATTTCCAGCACAAGTGTTTGGAAAATCCACCTTGTCTCCGTCCTGGAGGGATGACTGCAAAACAAAGGCTTGGGAGGTTGTTGGGTCTCTTTTGATAAAGTGTTCCTATATAAGGACAGAATGTTATAACTCTATTGCTTGTTGATTTCCTGTCATGTGAAATGTTAGTTTCTGTGGTGAATGAGAGAAACTCTTACACATTATCAGTCTTTAAGTTACTCTGCCCTAAGGCTTTGGTAATTTAACTTCATCCCCTTTAAAAGTGAGGTTTTTTCTTGTTTTTTAAACTTGAAACTTAAGAGGGGAAAAAAAAAAACCCAAACCTTTCCAAATCTGCCCCCACTCCCTCAGGTGATGCTCTTCTGAAGTGTAAATGCTCAATTATGCAAAGATAAGAACATGAGAAACTTTGGAAAGAAAAAAAAGTTACCTTGATTAATGAGTAAAGATGTCTTAATAATGGATTTCTAGTCTCCTGGCCAAACCAAAGAAGGGATGGGGGAAGGGAAATAATTTAATCTAACTAGAAGTAGCACTTGCATAAAGCCAGAAGTAACACCAGAGACAGAAGAGAAATGCAGGTGGCTGGGAACCCTCCTCATTTCTTGAGTCTACTTCTGGTCTTTTCCCATCTTTCTTGTGACAAGAGGGATTTGGTGGTAACAAGTGCATACAAGGATGTGGTGCAATCGCTCTGGGGTAGGAGGCTGGATAGGGATATTGTCCTTTCCTGCCAGGAGAGGTGGAGGAGATCAGGGTTGCTCTTTGTCTAGAAGCTGCAGCAAATTTCCAGTAACAATACTGTGCACAATGTTAGGCTGAGCTCCAGACAAGATGTGTTGCTCCAGAGAAGACATGCTGCAGGCTGCATTTTGCCCAGTGGAGGTGCTAAAAGAGAATATTTTTAAAGGTGTTGTTTAGGGGACAAAAGGCAAGGAAGAGGTAATTTGGTTTTGCTTATTTTGGCTCTTCTGTGCTGTCTACCATGCTTTAAAAGCATGTATATATAGGTATATCCCAGGGTATCCTTGTGTACAGAAACTTGTGTGTGTAAAAAAAATTACATGTGGCCACCTTGATCACTTCTGACTGACTCTAAGGCTATTAGGTTAATCTAAGTGTTTGTTTTAAAGCTTTTTTTTCCTTAATCAGTCTTTCATTTTAAGCAGTTGATATCAGAGTTTAGATCATAATAGATACTGGAATTAAGCATACTTTTCAATTTAGTATTACCTGAAAGTTGTTAAAGCCTGGTAAGTAAGATGATTTCAGTTGTAAGAAGCAATAATTTCTTTAGAGCAAGCTTGGTTACAGAGTTGTTCTAGTTAGAGAACGTGAATTGTGTTCTCTAATCTCATGCAAGCATGAGATACTTGTAGATTCTGGTATTTGAGCTAGTGCCACTGTCAGCTTCAGGTCTGAGCAGATTGTGTGGTATAATGCTGGGACATTTCTGGAAGGAGACTTCTCCAGCCTTAGTGCAACAAGAATTTATGTTCCTGATGCTCACTGCCTTTTCCCTCCCTGACTACACTTCAGGATGGTTTTACTTTTTGCAGTGATTCTCTTTGCTCATCCTTCTGCCTTCCCATGTTTCTCTTCAGATTATCTCTTTTTGTTTGATTACGTTGCAGAGCGTACAAGCATCTCCTGTTATTCGTATTAAGCGATGTTCTGCATAACTCTGTTTTCTAGTGTAGTTTGTCCTGCATAAGTTATTTTGTTTGCTAGATGTCACTGGTGAAGGAGATTAACTGCAGAAATAACATAACGCTCCTTTTGAAGACACAAGTATCTGCAAGTGACTGGCTCTTTATGGTGTCTGATTATTAACTCATCAGCGTAGTGTGTTTTGATTTTTTTTAAAGGAGTTTCTATTTAATTAAAATGGACATGACACTTTCTAAGCGTCAGAAAGCTGCACCCTTTGTCCTTATGTAAAGCCATCCATACTAAGAAGGCCAGTATTAAGGATACCTTGTTTGTGTCCAGTTCAGCCACTGAAGCCTAACAACACTCAATTTAATATACGAGCTATTTGAAACGTTGTGTGCATCTCTTGAGGTGTGCCTGCCGCAGACCCCACCATCCTACAGTGTGTTCTTTGTTCTGCAGGATCCCCCATCGCAGGCTTTGCACGTTTGAAATCCCTTAAGAGAGAAAATCACCCCATGTCAGACTTTTAATTGATTTTTAAATCAGTCTCTTGATGTGCGCAAGCTAACCACTCACTTCTCCAGGCAAGGGACCTGATGGTTATCACTTACTCAATTACATATCAGTGAGACTACATTGGTTAAGTGAAGTTGATTTTGATTCTCGGGCCCAGATAAACAGAGGTAATTGTAACTTGCAGCAGCCTGCTGACCATAATGCCCAGAGACTTCAGTTACAAAGATCTGTTCTGGACTGGAACTTCCTGTAGACACTGCAGTGGTGGAGACCAAGGGATTGAATCTGTCTGAAAGCATGCTGAAAAGCACAGAGCTCTCCAAATAGTGCAATGGCTTCATCCCCGCATAATTCACAATAGAGCTTACATGCCAAAGAGTTGTGTATTTAAGACTATTTAAATACATAACACTTTGGGATGTTCAATGCCTAAATAAATTAATCTTCCTATGTCTGTGTCCCTTCTGAGAATTTCTTTGAGGTGACTTGGGAGTTTCAAAAAGTTTTGCCCTCTAGGCCTAGAGGTACTTGTGTCAGGGATCTTGGTCTGGGCTCGTCCAAGCACTGCGAGCATCTGTTCTTTGTAATTTCCCCTCTCTTCCAATACCTAAACTCCCCTGTCTGCCTTTAAACCCTGCACCAAAGGACCTGATGGGCTCCATGAAGTGTGGTTTGGATTTGTCCACTTTGTAAGTGCCTGGGACAGCTGTGCAACGGGAGCCACCTTCCAGTGGGAAGGGCTCAAAGTCTGCTATTTATATCTTGGCAAAATATGAATATATAGGTGTCAATGTATTTTTTTGTAAGCCATGGTACAGTTTTCTTATGTAGTTTCTTATAAAGAGCACTCTTGAAACTTTCAGTAGGGGGGACTCTAATGAGGTTTTACTGCCCGACAAGAAAGGAACATAAAATCACAAAGGAGAAGTCTTTAAATGCTTAAAAATAATTGACCTAAAGGATTTATTGAGCTTCAGACTGAAAAAGCAAAAGCACCTCAACCCTGCTTTATGTATTCTGAGTTTTCCGTGAATTTGAAGTAGTACCTCTGGAAGTTTCTTTTAGTGGCAACAGAAAATTAAAATGTTACACTGATGAGACAAGCTCCCTCCATATAACGTGAGTGAAGTTTAGAATAAAGTAAATGTTTTCATCTATTCAAGTAATCTGAATAACGCAGAGCCCTCTGAATAGGCAGGAAGTCAATCAAATTATTCTGTTAACTTTATAAACCTCAAAGCTGTAGCTTGAGTGGATAAAGAATGTCAGCAGAGCTTGAGTGGCATTTAGCAACGTACAATTAACTGGGAAATGTGTATTTAAAGGGCAGTAAATTGACTGCGTACAACATGGTTTGCTTTTCTGGAGCAGGTTTGTCTCTTTTTGGAGGAGATGTAAAACTGAAGTAACAAGTAGTCGTAATACTGCTTGGGTTTTTCCTGTGACACCAGTGTGGTATCTACCTGTGGTTTTGATATACCTGTTGGTTAAGGAATTCTTGACTTATTAAAGCTGCTGCACCTCAGCAAATGCTCGGAGATGCAGGGTTTACCTGTCACTTCACAAACACTGACATTTCTCGAGCTATGTGATGCTATTTGTAGTACCAAAGTGGCTGGTCATTAGCTGTAATTATTTAACGAATTAAGTGGTAGTTGCCTGACAGTATTGAAATGGAGGTTGATCAACAACAGTAGAGTGATGAACAAGAAAGTGAATGCAATTGTTAAGATCAGTGAGCTGAAGATCTTGCAGATATCAGGCCACTGGAATTTAGCTTCTTCACCTATCTCCTCCCAGTAAGGTTTTAATCTTCTGGTGCCCTTTTGTCGTGTCTGATGATATCTTGAAAGCAGGACTGGAGTATGGCCTGACTGGTAAAGCAAAGCAGTGCTATTGGTTCCTCTTCTCGTGAACACTAGTGTGTGTTTCTGACAACCTGAGGCGTCTGAGTAACTTTCAGCCTCTGAACAGGCAGCTGAGGCCAGGGACTGGGTTTGCCCTCGAGGCCTCTTTTGACCTTGCAAGACCAAGTCCTCAGTATGAGCTCTTAAATAAAGCTGACAAAAGCTAATTTCTTGGACCTTTGCAGTACATGTAGGGATGAGGGGCAGGCTGTAGCACGTGCAGGCTCAGGATGGAGAGGTTTAGCAGCAGAGCAGGTAAAACTTCTGCTGTGTGGGCTGAAGTAGGTGACCCTGCTGTTACCTGCCTACTGTCAGTCCCACTGGTGTATGGCAGGCAGGGGTTGACAATGCACACATGTAAAAAATAAGCCAAACTCAACACAATGCATGAAAACTCATTTGCCAACTGTATGTTTAGGAGTGTCATGGTTTTCAAATAAAAGGTGAGGTCAGTATGGGGTGCTGGGAGTTTGGCTTTAGATTTTTATCTACAGACAAGGTATCAGAAAAATGTCAGAGGCTTTATAGGTAATCTGTGAATAAGTGTTCCTCCCAAATCTTTTGGGTTGAAAAACTCCGAGGGTAGAAGCAGGTTATTTTATACTCTATCTCTAAGGATGAATTATGCTAATCAGCTTTTGGTTCTCTAAGACATGATAATGATTTTTTTTTTATGATGATACAACCTCTAAAGAAAATGCCTTTTATTTCGGAGTAACTTTTAGGTACAGTGAATGCTAACTTGTTTAAATATTAGCCCACAGAATTGCTAATAAGTTAACTGCTTGACCATGAAGTCCTTGCTCATGTATTACCTCCTGTTGCTATCACTGGAATCCAGGCGATACTCAGGCTCTTCATAGCCATGCTGCGTGTAGTGCTTTGTCAAGAAAGCCAGAAAAGAAATTTCTATTGAAAATGTAGTCAAAATGGACTTTTGCTGTCTGAAATGCCAAGTAAGACCTCACTGAACTGTGTGCTTTGTGAAGAACAAATGCCTGGGTACTGTGAATGCAACAGAAGCGTTACCTAAATGCCTGCTAAGTGGGAGGGAAATCCATATTGCGATGTTCACCAGACTGGTGCCAACCAATTTCTGTCTTGTACCATGCAGCTTTTTTCTGTAGTGAATTTTCCCTTACAGCTTCAAGCACGTGAGTGGATCCAGTTACAGGGCTTCAAACTGTTCTTGATTAGATCTAGGTTTATTTCACTCTTGATTAACTGTAGATGGTAAAAACAACATGATAGGCAAAAAGGCTTTGTAGAGTAAATACTGAACATTGCTGCTATGCAGAGGTCTGAACCCCTGAGATGTACAAAAGGCAGTGTTGCACTGTTTCTTTACCTAGGGCTGGTTAGTCCATTTGCCTTTGCTTGAGGTTGGAGGTAAAGTTCCCCTAGAGTTTTACAACAGCAAGGTAGGTTAGAGCAACCTAGTACCAGCATGAGCTAATGCTGATCTGGAGCAGTGAGGCCGAATGGGGCTGGGATGCAGGGCAAGAGTAGGAAACTTAAATAGGACAGTGAGAAGGAGGAGATGACCTAGCACATGTGACACCCCTTGTCCAGCAAGGAAAAAAGAATAAAAACTGGTTCAGATCCTGGAAGACGTCATCTTCCAATGCAATTAGCTCAGGATTGTTTCTCATTTGTGGTTTGCTGTTCTCCTGCAATTGAGTTAACTTCCAGGCTTGTCTCTTGTGGTAGGTTTCTCACCTTGTTGGGAGACAACAGTGGGAGCTGTGCAGGAAGCTGCTGGCACAGGTTAGGCTTTCAGTCCCATGGCTTGTGGTGGTTGTGTGCCTTGGGCAGGGCATGACAGTGAAAGTGGCAGAGGGATATTGCTTGAGCCATATCGATCCGCCAGGTTTGGAGGTTGGGGTGCTTGTCTCTCTTCTTGAGCTATTTCTCTGGAGTCTGAGGAATTCTGAGGCGTAACCAAGTGTTTCCATTTCTACATTAAAAATGCTTACAGGAATAACAAAGGGTTATGAATGAAGAGATGTGGTAGGGTTGGTGGAAGGACATACCTAACTGTGGGAACACTAAAGCTGAGAGCATTGGAAAATGGGGATCAAGTGGCATAAGGGAGGTAAAGAAAAATATTGTTAAACCTAAATACTTCACTACTTCTTTTAGAAAAGAAAGAGGAATTCAAGGGGTACCTAATCGCATGACACTGCATCATACTCTGAGATCTGCCATCAAATTTAATAGATCTAGTTTTTCCCTCTTTATGACATGTAGATCCCAAGTAAAATTATTACACTGGAATTTCTGGGTTTATACTGGATTTATAATGGAGTTATGGAAGCTTAATTTGACCTGGTCTTAAGTAAGTGGTTTGTTGGTTGTGTTTTTTTTTATTTAAACAATAGGCTTTTTAAATGTAACTTTTGCACTTTGGAGGACTGGCTGGAGCAAAGCGTGATTGAATCAGCTTCATGTAACAGACTGGCTTGAAAAACAAATTAATTGGATTCTTTAAGAAAACGCTGGTATGTTTTGGCTAAGATTGCACCTACACACATTGTAAACTCAGCAGCACTTCTGAAAAAAAATGCAGAAGTAAATGTTTTCTTAGCTCAAACAGTCGTTGAGGCCATCTTTGGTTGTCACATTCCCTGTTCGTATGTTATTTTTATGCTCCCAGCATACAGAAACAGCAGCTAGGGGAAGTTTGTTTTGCATTTGACAAGCTGCATTTTGCTATTTTTCAACTTGCCTTTTTCCTTCTTGCTGTGAGAAATTATGTCTGGGGCTTAGAAACTACAACTGTTGTTTAGATATGTACTAAGAATTTCAACTTTATCTCTGCAACTTCTGGATTGCTGTCATTTTATTGTTTAGGTATTGGTTCCACTTCAATTTAAATCTTTTACTTGGGGGCTTTATGGCTTGTGTAGTTTCTAACCAAATTTTAGATGAGAATACTTTTTTTTAATTGAGATTACAAAGTGGTTTACTTACTACAGGAGAAGCAGTTTAAGAAAAAAGCGTAGTTATTAAAAACAAAAATTAACTAAACTTGGCAGTTGCTTTCTTCTTCCTTCCAAAGCAGCTGAAATTAATGTTTAAAAATTAATGTTGAAAATTAATCACTTGATATACACCATATGCTTGATATGTTTCCAGTCAGCTGTATTGGATCAGCTTCTCCCTACCTCTAAATTGGGCTGTGAACCTCTAAATTGGGCTGTGATCCAAACTGCATCATAGCATGTCAAAAATGCAGGGGATATGACTGTTTTATCTAGTTTTGGTTATGTATGACACTGGAATCTGTTCAGAGCTTATCTAAGGAACCACGATTAGACCTTAGCAGCAGAATTTCTGAACTGCTGCATTCATAGCAGCGCACAAATGACTATGCTAGATACGGAGAATGGGTTGAAAAACAGCGTTCTGCAGATATTTGTGGCTGTTACAGGTTGGACAGCAGACTAATGTAGAGGGCAGGAAACAATGTAAAAATTAACAGCAGTGGTATCAAAGGGTATATTTATATACTGTACGTATTTAATAAAAAGAATCACAGCTGAATTAATATGCTTCAAAGAAGAGAATTTGTACATTAGACAGACTGATAATGCCATGTATGGTTTGGTCACTCAGCAGCACTTCTTGCAAATTTATCTGCTGCTTTATTTTTTTCCCCTCCCCAATTCCATGCGAGGCTTAAAGCAGCGTGGAAAGCAAGCCAGGCTTTGCATGAGACAGGGAAAACGTGCTCTCCCCGCCTCGGGCAGGCCTGATGCTCTGCAGCAGGCAGAGGGAGGAGAGGGGGATTGGCCGTCTGGTGTGCTGCGTAGGTGCTCCTTGAGTGTGTACTTACGTAACCTTCCCCAAAAAATCAGGTCCCGACAGCTCCGGAGAAACTTGGCTCGTTGGACTGCACGTATGCCACCCGAATTCAGAGGAGCTATTATCTGCAAGCTGGCACCTCTTGCAGGGCAATTACGTGAGCAGTTGTAAAACGCAGGCAGCAGGTGAGGGCAGAGGCTCTGCCAGGTCTGCTGCCTGGCTTTCTCCGTGGGATGAGGTTGCTCGTGGTGGGAAGGGACTTGTGGTTCCTTCAAGCCTGGTAGAACTTCTGGGAGGAAAAGACTAGGTCTGTCTTGGTCTCTAGAGTTGTGTGTGTGTGTTTTGATGTGTGTGGTTTGTTTTTTTTTCATTTTAAACTGACTGAATCACCTGGCACTACTTCTGCAGCCTCCTCTTATCTGACCTGTTGGGATTTTGCTCAAATGCTGTCTAGGCTGAAGGTGAATGTGTAAGTGTCCTAGTTCCTGACTGCAGCACCCAGGGCCAGACCTGCAAGGTGATTTAGCTTCTTCCAACCTGTGTAGGTGCCCGCGAGCACTACAAAACCGCATTGGAGTCAGGCACCCTGCTCTGTTGACTTCAGTGAGGATTTAGATACCTTACCTGCTTAGGTGTTTTGAGATACACATCTAACATTTGAGTGTCTAAGTGGCTTTTAAAATCCTGATCTTCCTCTCTTTTTAAACCTTTAGTTTCTAAGTGATCTTGCAATTCTGATTGTTCTGAATGTACTCCAGGCTTGTAAAACACACAGAAGCTCTTTTTGTGCTGGTTATTTGTATGTCCACATAAAAGATTGTCCCATCATTCTTGTAATCATAAACACAAAGAATTTATTTAAGAATCCTAGATATCTTCTGCAGTTCTCATCTCTTCCATGAACTGTAGAAAACACATTGATGTAAATGAATGATATTGCCTCAGTCCCACCAGCTTTAAGATTGCCCCTGGGGCTGCAACCTCCATTTTGCAATTGCTTTTGCTTGCTCCTATAGGGTTTCTAACTTCTGAACTAACCATTTGCTGTGTTCTGGGTCCAGCTTTCTTCTGCTCTTATCTCACTGGTTCACATTTGGTCTTCTACTTTCATTGCCAATCTTCCAAGAATTTCCTTACCTAGGTCTTTTTCAGTGGTCTGTTTGATCATGTTTGACTTCCCAGTTGCCTCTTCTTGATTTCAATTCATGTGAGTCATGAATGTAGTTTTCCTGAACTGGGATGGACTTTACCTGATGCTTGTGTTGGACTACTTTTTATTCTTTTGAAAGTGACTTTACACTAGGTCTTCCTTCGGAAATAGGACTTTGATATATTCTAGAGCTGAAAACCGTCAACTGGCTTTAGAAGGAAAACAAATTTTAAAGTCTTTATATGTAAAGAATTTAATCCTAGATAGTAAAAAATCAACCAACCAACCACAACCAAAACCAACTTTTCTGTGGAAAACTGTGCTAAGTTTTTCAAATGGAGGTCTTTACTTTTGGCCAAATATCTTTGGTTTCTTATTTAAAGACCCTTCCCAAGTGACTACTGGAAATCTCTGGAAATTTTATATCAAAGGTGCTTTTATTGTCAAAGAGCCCTGCAGTTGCTCCCTGCTGCTTTATCTTTGCCTATCCTCAAAACTGAAGCACAGATCCACCACCCAGCCCTAGCTGTGTGTCCCTGTGTGCCTACAGCTCCTTCCTGAAGGTGATTGCAAACATGCTTTCCAAATGCCTCCTCTTTGGCTTTCTCAGGGCCTGGAACAGCAGACTGTTAGCAGGGACCCTGTGGGGCTGCCTTTATCTTTGGGGAGGGCTCAGGAGGAGGGAGGGGGTCCCCTGCCAGCAATGTGTCTGCAAACAGGACAGTGAGCCAAGATGGCTTGCTCCCTCTTCCTCCTTGGTAAGACGCAGGGGTTGGTGTTTGTGTCCCCAAAGTGGATCATGAAGGACAGCCTGCTGGTCCTTCCCCCGTGCGTGGAGGAGGGTGAGGAAGGAACTGCTGCTCGGGGTGCCTCTTTCACTCCCTGCTGCTTTACTCCTCTGCTATTTATTATCTTTAGATACTTTCATTATCCCTTGGCCACACGTATGTAAATCCCTCAGCAGTGTGGCCTTGCTGATGTTTTACATTAATGGATTTTACAGGCTCATGTGCTGTGTATTGCATGTACATGTTTTTGTGTTGTGGTTTTTTTTGTAGTTACAGCTTTCTATTTTCATTTAAAAATCTCAAAGCACCCTGACTACCCTTGCAGGGGGCTGCTATTTCTGACCCTGTTCATTCTGTGTTTAGAAGACTTTTAAAAAGAAATAATCTTTAAAATGTAAAAATTATTTTTTCTGTATTAACATTAATAATCAATTGGAGAGAGAAATCTTACGGTGAACACAACTGTCAAAAGTTAGGAAGGAGGTTCCTGCTAATGTTTAAGTGAATCACTATAGCAGCTAGAGGACCATAAAACTATGGGGTTGAATGTAAGCAAAGTTAAATGAAGATGCACCAGAAGGTAGATTCTTGTGCTGGCAAAATGCCTGGAACTTTTGAGGGATATTGAGGAATAGCCTAAGGCCCCAAACCTTGTGGCTTTCAAGGTTTGCTTCATTCTGTCTTATACTGCTTGTTTGTCTTTTTAAGAAAGTCTTTCAAGTAAATTTCTTGAGACCAGTACTTCTGGAAAGGTTAACTTGGCCATGAGGTTTGTTTGCTCAGCTTGGGGTGGCTTGCTAGCATGGGTGGGTGGTTTTCTTTTTATTTTGGTGCAGTGATGTTGTATCTTTGTCTAGTCATCCTCATCATATATATGAAGGCATTTTCCCTTTCTTCTGCGCTGCCCAGCCCAAAGCACCCTTTGTGCTTGCAAAAGACCCAAGTGTTGTTCCATACTGTGGATAAAGGATGAAGTCAGGTGTGAAATCTGGCAGAGGTGAGGGCAGGACACATTTTTGGGATCCTCTGAAAGTGCAGTAGCACTGATGTGTGTGTTGGGGTTTTTTTGTTTGTGGTTTTGTTTTTTTTTTGGACTTGGATGTGAGGTGGGAATGAAGGTGGTTGACCTGGCTACAGGGTTGTACATACTGGGCTTCACTGCCACATGCTCTGGCATCCGACGATGCTGACAGATTGTAGCCCGCTTGCTGCCTCTGCCTTCACTGCTGGTGCATTCGGTCTGGTGCTCATGTAACTCCAGCTGCTGTGGTTTGAGGAGGTTCAAAAGGAGTTTCAAGAGCTTGGGTAGCCTTTGTGCAGGACAGAATGTGCTGAAATGGGATTTTCAGCGATGCAAATGGTGGTTAATTTTTTCGGTTGTTGTAACTGGGCTCTCAAAGGTGAATAACGCTCCGGTTTGGGGAGGACACGCCAAGCAGCGCAGTGTGCATTAGCATGCCGTATCTGCATGTGTGAAAATACCCTTTTGTGCACACAGTTGCTCCTTCTTTCCCACATTTGTGGGGAAAAAGGGTGTGAAAGTTGGAGTCTGTTCCAGGAAAAACAGTTGGTTCCTTTTACCTCAAGGCAAAACAATGTTGGCCCCTTGCCACCTTTGGACATTTTATTCCTGTTTGCAGAGTGAGGCCAATGATGCAAGAGGAGGAGGATGAGGGGGCTGAGGGAAGAGACTGCACGAAAGGCAGGGCAGGCCGCTGAACAACAAGGAGGCCGCAGAGCTGGGCACTGGAGAGGCAACATTCCCACTCATGGTTTGGTGGGGCTGCAGGCCGAGCTGAGCCAGGGAGTGACCTAGAGAGCAACCACGAGCCCTCCTTGAAGCTTCTCCCCTGCTGTGCTGGGTGTGCAGGCATTCTGAAAAAGACAGGTTTGGGCATGCATGGAAGCCTCTTCCACCTTTTATGATCCGTGCAGATTGCAAGGAGAAGCTGTCATTTTTTCCCAGGGCGTGTAGAACCAGTTTCACTGGTCCAGCGTGCTGCGGAGCCAAGGCCTATCGTGAAAGGGGCCATGATGTATCTGCCTGTTGCTGCTCTTGATTTGTGGGAAGGGTGTGGACAGGGAGCTCGGAGGCTGTGTGCACTGTGTCTCTCATTCGCAGAAACGTCTGTTTTTCTCAAGGGCTGTCACCAAAAGGCGTTGCAGGGTTGTCGGCCGCTTGCTGAGCACTATTTTAAGTCATGGTTACAGAGCTGTTAGCCAAGCATGGCTTCCTAAAGGAAGCCTTTTCATTTCATGGCTTACTTTTTTTCCATTTGCTTTGTCATGTTTGGGACCTCTAATGCCCCTGCTTCTCCAGCAAACTTCTCAGGGGGAGAGTGCCAACTTTCCTGACTTTTTTGTGTTCTGTGGCATTTGGTGTTTTTCCTTGAAGTGTCTTAGAATCTTCTGAATGTGGGAATCTTGGATTGCACAAAATATGGTTCTAATTCTGGTGATGAAGAAAATCTTACGCTTCTTGGAGCAAAAGTAAACTCATAAATAAAAGAAACTTCAGTTTCCACCTTTTGTTTTCCCTAAATATTTTCTTTGAACAAATGACTTGTTACAGTTTTAAATGATTGGCATTGGTGGTGCTGCAGTAGCCACCGCAAGCAGTGCTCCTAAAATAGGTGAGAAACTAGACAAGTCGGGCAATAGCCTCCTTGCTGTGATGCTCTGTGAGCAATGATGATGGCTTCTGTGGGCTTTGTTTCTGCAGGGGTTGCCTTTGGGATGATTCTGTGCACTGGCATGCAAAGAAGAAACGAGCACAAGCTTTTGCAGGATTCTGTCCTGCAAATTAAGCTTCTACACAGTCACCCTCAGAACTGAGCACTGAACTACTTAGGACCTTGATCTTGACAAACTTTGCTTGGAAATTTTTTCTTAGCTAATATTCCTTAAAAAAAAAACCAAACCAACCCAAACCAATAATGTTTTGAAAGCTAGGACTTCAGTGTAGTCGAGTAAAGCCAGTCTAGATCACTGGTTTGGTTTAGTAAGACTGCTGGCCACAGAACTTGTGGGAAAGAGTTTCTTCACAATGCTAATATCCATGTCCTCTCCTCACTCCCTTCTGGTATTACTAGCACTCCAGGTTTGCCAAGAGGAACTGGTAGATGTAGACTCAACTCTGAAGCTGAAGGGGTTGTGGGAGCCACCTTAGATTTGATTCATAAGTAAAGTGTTTTCAGTGTTGCACTCTGTCAACGGCACTTGTCATTCATGTTAAAAAAAAAAAAAGTCGCAATTTTGGGATAATCAAAAATGTGAAAACTTTGAGATGAAGGTTTTTTTAAAAAAGGAAAGAAAGAGGTGTGTTTGGAGCTGCTGCAAGCAGTCCAGCTTCAGGATAAAAGTTGGAATGTTGTGTTCTACTTAAATTCACTACCTTTTGGCTGGGAGAATTGAGCAAGCCAAAATGTTTAATTCTGAAATTCTTGTGAAATGGAATAAATCTGTGCTGAAAACAGAGCAATGTATTTCTCAGCCCTGGAGACAAAATGGTTGTTTCACTGATATTTGCTAACAAAAAAAAAAAAATAAACATGGAGTGTCTGACAACAGAGTTTAGTGGATGTTTATGTGTGAAAAGTGTGGAGCGCCCTGCTCATGCAAGTACAATTACACAAATGTGTGTCTGCAAGTTTACGTCCTTTATCACAGAACTAAGTAATTAATAGTTTAGCCTGCTTGTTTCACCACTTTTGTGCAGCTCTGTATATAAAACTGGAAAGTACTATAGGAACAGCTTGAGAGGCATATGTGGGTTTATTCCTTTTTGCTACCTCCATTCTCGTCAGGCATATTTCTAGCAGTCAATTGGACTTTGCATGGTAAGGATGGCATAAAGTAGAGTAAAGTCAATGAAAGAACCAAGATTACTTTTTTTTGCCACACAGACCCTGCACTGAAAATCTGTTGGTGTCTGTGTTAAAATTGCAAAACAAATCTGGCCCTATACTGATGGATTTTTTTCAACCATCAGAATGCATGAAACAATTATTTTTCTATCACAATTAATTTCTTTCCAGATAAACAAATTTCACAATGGTTTGCAATCTGCCTTCGCATGGTACTTGTGGTTTTAGCCGTGAGCACACCTGTAGGATGTGGGACAGCATAATGCTGTGGTCCTAGCACTGTTTGAAGATACCATGGCTGTGCTTTTTGGTGGCCTCCCTCACCATCAGCACTGCAATAAACTTAGCTGCATGTTCTACACTGTCATTGTTTCTTGTCTGGGGAGAGGTTGGGGCAGCTGAGGGCCTCCCCCCGTCCCTCTGGGACAGTATAGCTCTGCTGGTCTGTGGCAGGAGGTAATGCCTGCAGGTCTGGGTTCGGTACTGCTGGTGTGCAGCATCTGACTGCTGTTGCATGGCTGTACTGTCCTACCCCTAGCCAGTGGGCGCCACGCCATTGCCGATGTCCCCGCTGGGGTTCCTTCAACAGCACAAGTCCTCGGGGAGCGTGATCCTGGCATTGCAGGCAAACCTCCTGTTGTGGCAGAGGGACCTGCATTTTAGCATCTCTGCAGCAAGAGCTGCTCCTGCCTCCTGCTCTCACTAATGTGGTTTGAATTCTGGCATAAACAGGGCCTTAAGCGTGGTGATAACTCCATGTTAACAGCCAGCTCCTCTGCTTGGTGTGGGGCTCCTGGAGAGCTGCTGCTTGAAGGCAGGAGCGGTATCCCCGAGCTGAGTGCTCTGCCAGCCTTGGTGCTCTCCCAGGGAGACCATCGCTGCTGAGGTGTCTGAGGGGCCAGCGTGTTCCTGGGTGAACAGAGATGTGGGAATTGTGTGGTTGTCCTTCTCTCCCTGTAAGCCAGTGTAACAGGGCTGAAAAAGCATTTTTAAAAAAATTTTCTGCATAAGAATGGGAGGCAGCATAAATAAACTTGCAGTTTGGTATCACATCTGTGTGAAACTGAAGAAATTTTAGGCAGTTAGGTGTTTTAAAAACACATAAATATTTAATTGCTACTCTAAGGATAGGCCAGCAGGGGAAGATGGAAAAAGTTTACCATATTCTTATTATTTTTGCCTGTGGCTGAAAGTCCAGCAAGTCTTTTGTGAGAGATAATTACGTGAGGATGGTACAGAGATGTGTCTTGTAGCACACATGAATGCTGACCTGGCTGCTCCCAGCACCCGGCGGGGCTGGTGTGATGCTCAGAATTACATTTCCTTCTGGGAGGTTAGAGGAGGAAGGGCTGAGGGATTGGGGCTGGAGGTAGGAGGGGGCTTGCTCAATTACAAAGCCTTAAATTTTATCTTGTCAAGCATTGAGGGAAATAACTGACGCTGATGGGGGATCAAGGCAGTCTGTGCCCAGTCTGGAGGCTCTGAGCATCTTCTCCCCCTCTCCATGCCAAAGCTTGCTATTGCAAAACACCTGATGGGAGGTGATGATATAATTTGCAGTCAGATAAGGATGTGCATATTTATGCAGGCTGCAGGAGGTGGGAGAAGGAGTCCTTGTGCAGGAAATGTCATTTGAAGAAACATGCTTCTTGCCACTTAAATCTGCCTTTCCATTGCAGATCTATTTTTGACGTTCACCAGGGGATTCCATATGGATGGAGACTTTTCTTGACTCTTTTTTTTAATTATTTTTTTCTTGGAGGGGGCAGGATGGTGGGAGAGCTGAAGAGAGTGAGGTCTTGGCAATGTTTGCAGTATTCTGGTGATCAAAGCTGAAAGGAGGGCAATAATGTCAAGGACCTCCTAGCTAAGCTACTGGGGAAATATAGCTTGGCTATATGGAGAGGGGTGGGGGTGAAGAAGGGAGATGCAGGAAAAGTCATAAAATACTACAGGGTGGAAAAAATGTCTTTACCTTTTCTTTAAATGCAGCGGTTTTGGGTTTTTTTTAAGAATTTATTGTGGCTAAGCAGTACGCATGCCTACCTGTAACTACAGGAACACACTTTGGATTACTTAAATTACAACAAAGGGGCATGTTTTATATGTAAAACTTCTACATGTATATTTTTGTGTGTGTGCGTGCGCCTTTTATTTCATTCAAAAGGAAGGCCTGTGAGGACTAGAAAGAGAGGAGGATACTGTCTCTTTATGAATACTAATAAGGAAATCAAGGGGGACAATGGCACTTCAAGTTTCATCTTTCCATTTCCTAGAGGCGCAAACTCTGCAAGTTGTCACCTTGGTGTATTCAGTGCCTCTTGAAGCACTAGACTCCTCCAGAGAGAATGTCAGCCCCAGCCCTGGGCAGTTTTGACAAACAGAGTATATATTGATACATGATAAAGTATGCTAGAAATCACCCCAGCGCTAAAGGCTACTATAGTTTTAATATCATCATTTGAATTAACAAGCATTCTGTGGAGAAATAATGAGCTTTCATTATTCAGAACATCATCCTTACCCCGGGAACTCAGAAACCATTAGCTCTTGAGAACTTAATGAAAAGATGATAAAGAATGTTTTAGATAAAAGTTTGAACGGGTGCACTTGGTAACTAAGGTAAAATATTAATGTTTCTCCCAATGATGAATCGCTGTTGCTAAACTCGTGCTTGCTGAGGAGACGGAGGGGTGTGTAGGTGTTCCCGAGGGCAGCAGCCAGGATGGAGGGCTGTCACGGCCAGCATGCCCAGCGCTCCTGCCTGCATCCTTAGGAGAAAGAGCAATGGGGGAGTTGAGGGGGGTAAGTTGGGTACCTGACTCTCCCCATCCTCCCAGCAGGTATCCTCCCAGCATGGGACTGAAGCTAAAATCCTAATGCTTGCTCTTTCTTGTTGGGACTCCCTTTTTTTTTTATAATTTTTTGGTTAAAATGGTAGCCAGTGCAGTATAGCTGTGAGAGAGCAGGAAGGGGTGGAAGGAACAAAACTAACCGTAGTAAAAAAATCCCTTTCTGAAGCTGCTGACCCAAGGCTCGGTTTGGGCAGGCCGAGTGCGGTTGCCACTTTGTGAAATTCCATATGGGTGGCTTGCTACGTCTGCAATAAAAACCCCTGGTGCAATAAACGAAGGAAAAAAAAAATATATAAAAGTTTAAATTTTATTGGGTGTAAAGCTCTTAAAGAACTGCTGTTCACAAAGGGTATAAAGATTGCTGAGTCTCAGCGTACATACCCCTACTAAAACGTGTTAGTCCTGCTGTTTTCTTTCTTTAACTGTAGCAATTTGCTTTCTTGCTGTTCTTTAATCCTTGCACTTACCGGCGCGGAGGGCTCGCAGCCCGCTTCCACCTGCGCGCGGCTGGGGGAGGCTGGCTGTCCCGCTGCCGCGGCTGGAGAGGCGGTGCGGGGAGCCCCCAGGTTCACATTGCGGTGGAAGGGTTCGTTCTCGCTAACGAACGCGAGTGGGGGGAGGAGAAGGAAAACAAATGGGAATAAACTATCACATAAACAGTCTTAACTCACGGTGTTTGCTGCTAACAGATGCATTTAGGTAAATGCTGTTACCTCAAGAGGTGTTATCTTCTGGGGATCCTTATCATAATTTTGTTTTAAATCTGAACAGCTGTTGTTTAACTACCACAGACCACAATTTATCTACAGCTTGAGGCCATAAAGGTACCTTTATTACACTCTTTCCTTTTTTTTTCTTCCATTTGATTTAATTTCAGTGTGTCTGACACCAAAATGCTATATACGATTTGCATATTACAATATGCACTATTGCAGTTTCCATACACTGCTAAATGGGAAAATCGGAGCAGAATGGTAAATGGGGAAAGCTTGCCATGACAAATAAAAGAGGAAGATGAGCTCCCATGTTTCATTTACATGTAAAATATTCTGACAATAGTTGTTTCCCCAAGAACAAAGAGCTGGTTTTTCTAGGGTGACTGGTTTATGATGGCTGCAAGAAAAAAAAAAAGGATGTTTTTTTGGCACTGGAACAGAAGCATGCTTATCTGAATTGAGCCCTGGGGCTTGCCATATAATTGGAATAAAACTTAAGTCTTACTTAAGAAACCAACAAATATGGAAGCATGAACCATATCCAAAAGGAGCAGCCACAGTGTGCCGAGATCGAAAATCGCCTCTCTGCAGGCAAAGTCCTGTCTAAAGTCGAAGTCTTGAAAATATGACGCTGTAGCAAGACGTAGTTTTGTTTTGAGGCACCCGATCTCTTGTAGTTGATCTCCAAAGTTTATTATGGGGTGCAGGGAGGAGAGGTGTTGCAGGTGTCTTATAGCATGTGGTGTGCATGGGAAATTGTGATCCTTATAGGGAATCCTTTTAACCATCATATCTCTGGGCCCAATGACCTGGGTGGTATCTTCCAGCCCTAGGTTACCGCTTCCAGTCCTGCAAAGGAATCTGTTTGGGCTTCACTGCCCTGCTGCAGAAAAACATGTGTGGCTCTCCCTGTGCTTCCCTGTTCCTTGGGGAAACAGGAGGCTTTTGGCTCTGGAGTTTTCAGTCCAGCAGCTTTCACTAGCAGAAAAATTATGATGATAAATGTCCCCAAACAGAAAGCTTTGGGTAAGAATTTGAGTTTGGATAGCCCTCAACAGTTAACCCAAATCTCTAGAGTTTTACCTTACGTTAGTTTTTTGTTCAGAATAAATAATGGTGATAACACCGGAATTATTTATATGCATAATATCTTGATGATGGAAATATATCTTGCTGCCTTTACTCTCCTGTTTCCTCCGTCCTAGCCAGGAACGTGAAAGCTGTGTGTGTCTGTGGGAGTGGGGCATTTCTGTTGAACTGTTTTTCTAAGCACAGAATACGTTAATCTGTTGGCACTTATAAAAAAAAAAAATTATACTACAACTCAACTTCTAATTGACCTTTCATTCTCTAACATCCATCAAGTAATATGAGACTGTTTAGCTTGGCTTTTCAAGGGCAGAGTGGAGAAAACCACTTGGTGGGGGGTAAGTGGGCTGGGGTGTGCGTGACCACTTAGTGATTACCCCTCAATGTGACTCTCGGATGCCACTGGTGATCAAAATGTGTTCATCTCCTTGACAGCACTTGAAATGAGTGCAGGTGGAGTTGGTGGGCTGTGCTGCAATCCCAGACGCCAACATTTTCTTTCTATATCTGAAATCTGTCCCAGCCAATTTAATATCTCAGTTTAAGTTTCCACATCTTGGAAAACAGGAAAGAACTGAGATTTCTCCCCC
>VWZZ01004978.1:352192-434328 GCA_013399095.1 Psophia crepitans | reverse complement strand
TTTTTTTCCTATAGGGGCAGCAGAAAGTTAGGAAAAAGGCACTTTAATGTAGTGGTAGGCTTGTCAACACAAAGCACTTGTGTCCTTAGAGATATTATGCAGCGTTAAGTGTTTCACGAATGAACAGTAGTGGGATTTATTGAAGTGCGTGCAGGTATGAAACGGTGGCTAATGTCTCCTGCACAATATTACTCCTGAAAGTACAACTCCACAAAGAATACTGTCTAGAATTACAGGGCAAGAGCAAGTCAACAGTTAATTGGCTGTGCTGTAATTACTTCTAGATGCATAATGTGCAATACTTATAAGACTTGTAGAAATGGCATACAAATTTCACAGTGGTCTCCTGGTACTTTATCAGGTGTGGAGGATTTTGGCAGTCTCTGTAGATCTTGGGATTAATGGTACTCTTATAATTTATTCCTGCTCTGTTATTTTAAAATACTGTGCCAGTTTATTTTCCTCTTTAAAAAAAAAAAGTCTGTCTTTAATTGTCTCAAAGGCTAGAGGAAAAAATAGGATAGATGCTGTTCAAAGGCTCTGTCATTCTTTGCTGGGATGGAAGTTGTTCCGTTTGCGTGGGGTGGCTTACACTTCTCGCGGCGTGCGGCAGCCATGTGTAGCATGCTGCAGTACTTCAGCTCGATAGATTGCCAATCTAACAAACGTACAGACAAATCTACAGAGACAGTTGTGGTCTTTGAATATCTGGTACCTGATTTTGCCCACCTTTAACCTCAGGTTGCACGAGATGTGATTTCATGGAGTTTATGCAATTACTGTAGCCATACTAGGCAAAGATCTGAAATGTCCAAGAGCTGTGTGAGTAGAAATATGGATGAGATCTCTAGAAAAGAGGCCAGGCAACAGTAAATTCTTGACCTGGCTGTGTCTCATGGTTTCAGCAGTCCCCAGAGCTGTGGCTCTTTGGATGTTATCCAAGCCTCTGAAGTCAACTATAATCTTTCCCACTGCTGCCGCGAAGGGCTCTGCAGTTTGGTGGCACAATGGGCACGCTTCAGAGCTGCTGAAATCAGACTTGAGAAGTGAGCTCGGAGGGACTTGTGGGCACGTGAGGTTTACACGTACTTGGCTCACCCGTCTTGTGTGATGTGGATGCAGAAGTTATTGTAGAGCTTTAACATGGACTTCAGAATCTCAAAATGCCATTTGTATTTTACCTTATTAAATATGGAAATCATGTCAAAGGTAAATGTCAAGGGGCTATAAAATTACCCTTCTTATCTCCTGTACGTTTATCAGTTGATAAATGGAAAGAAGCTGCTGCCAAAATAACTGTGAATGAATAATTTATAAATGACTGATGCATCGTGTATGTTGTTTCAGGCAGAAAACAGTAGGACATCAATAATCAAAAGAAGTTGGATTAATTTAGCAGTATTTTGCAGTTAATATTTTTATCTAAATTCTGCAGTCTGGACCTTCGTTGTCATGAGATCCTTCTCTTTGTCACTAAGGACTGATCCACAGATCACTGAAATCAATAGTAGTCAGCTGTTTACTTCAGCAGGCTATGAATCAAATTTATGATATGCATATATAGCTCTCTTTTTTTTTTTTTTGGCTTTCAGTGTTCTACATTTGAATTTCTTCAGCACTGTGCACCTTAATGTGGAATTTGATTCAGATGTTTCTTCCCTCTCCATGTCCCTGTGGGCTGAATGTGCCAGGCAAGAAATTTGGAGAACCTGATGGAAAAAGGATGGGGGAAAGGTGGCTGCCAAAAGAAATAAATCTCTAATCTCACTTTTAGATACTTTAGTTTCTGTTTACACAGGGTAAACTGACTTCTCGCAACTTAGTTCTTGATACAAGGCTTACATTTTTTTTCCCTAGCGTGTATTTTTCACATGTCTACCCCTAAACAGATAACATTTTAAAGACTTTCAGCACTGGCCATTGTGAATAAGGTTAAATACGGAAGAAGTGAACTAGATTCTTTCTCCCTGTTCTCTTCCATGTGATTTAAATATGGCCCATTTTGCCCATCACATGACAGATCTGCCAGAGATTGCCTCAAGCTAGTTTATGGCTCTAACTAAAGGTCATCTTGGGGAGGGGGGGTGGAAATCCCATGGAGCAGGGGGAGGGGACGCTATTTAAAAAAATACATTAAGAAGTAGCTATTGAGCACTCATTGTGAAGAATACACATGAAAAAGAGAAGCCGATGTTATATCAGAACAAGTCAGTCGGGGGAAAGAAATAAAAGCGCCACCACCAGTTATAAACTCCCTTCCTCCCTCCGCACAGCACAGCGCCTGATGAAAGAAAGGCGCGCAAAGCAATTGCCCGGATTCTGGTCTACGGCTTTCTCTACCTGACCTAGATATCCGGCTAGCAGTTCGCCACCGCAGAAAATGCCCTACTGCAAAACTCCTATCCCACTGGCTGCTAATAAGAGCAATTCTCACGTAGCACTACATCCATCCCCACAATGTAATTGGTCTGGCTCTCCCAGCTAGCCGCCGCTCCTCCTGAAGGCCCACACTGCGAAGAGAAATCCCAGACCTCCTGAGGGCTGAGGGGCTCCAAAACCGTGCTATGTTATCAACAGCTACATGGTTAGCTAACTGCTGTGACTAAATGGAGATTGGGAAGCACTGCAGGCAAGGGATGAAAAGTGATGCCCTCCCATAGCACAATGCTGATATGCAGAATTGGCCAAAACAACGGAACTTCACAGACAGTGTAGCAGAAGGCATTGGCTCTCTTGTTTGGGCATTTTATTACCTGGAGCAAAATGTGCAGAGAAGGGAGATAATGAAGTACTTGACTAATTCAGTGTGATCCAGCTGGCTAAGCCAGAGGGGCTGCAGAGCAGGAAAAGCTACAGAACTCACTGCTAGCCTTTTTCCCTTGATACCTGTGAAGCCAAAACAAAGAAGTGCGGAGATCAAAAAGCAGAGCAATATCAATATTGGAAAAGGGGAGGAGAAACCTCTAAGACTTCCTCCCTTCTGCTCTCTACCTAGTGTGTGTAACGTTATTTTTGTTTGTCTGATGTTAACTTCTAATCGATTTGAGAATTTCACCAAATTCCCTAATGTTTAGCACCCTGTGTGCCACAATACTCAATGCCAGCTTAATTTTTAATTTTATCTACCATTTGAGCTCGGGGCGAGGGAACAAAGACAGGTTTTATAATGCAGGCATATGCATGGTAGTGCCTTCAAAAACTCATACTCCCCCCTTTTCACAGCCTAAAAGGCTAGATAAACTATATGATTCTTATCCAGAGGGAAATTAGAAAATGTGAAGTGTGTAAATTCCTCTCCCCAGCTCCTAGGCATTGGTGTGTTTTTTGCCTCTCCCTGTGTGGTGTTTTTTTTGACAGCCCAGCTATTTAAGTGCACAAGACACATTGCTCCCTCTGTCTCTTCCCCTTCCCTGCTTGCTCCCCACTATCTTCCTACAGACTGCAGTGCAATTCCAGCTACACTAACAAGCTGTTCCCGAAACTAGGGCGTAATGCTTACGAAAAGTTGGCAGTAAGTAAAAGGCAGTTACTATACTTAACGAAATATACAAGGACCAACTTCATACCTGATGTAACATAGATGTGATGCCATGAAAGGAAATGGAGAAATACCCGCCTCCACCGAGGCTGAATTTAGCCCATGCTGCTCATCATGGCTGCCAGGGAATGAATCACTGCTGACCGGTTCTTCTGCCAGCCGCTGTTCATATTCTTTTCTTTTTTTTAATAGGAGGCAGGCAGACAGACACTATGCATCATTCAGAGATGAGCATCACAAACACGCTTTGCAGGGAAGGCGACCACAGCAGACTGCCAACGCTCTTCCAGTGCCAATTATAGCGATGCTTTAATCGTAAAAGCAGATTCATTAAAATGGGATCAGAGCCAGGGCGTTTGTGATTTGGAGGCTTGTGCTAACTTTTGATAGTTATCATCGGGGGCAGCTGATGTGACATCACACCGCAATTCTATGCGACTCGTATTTTTAATGGACCACATGCCTTTGCATGATAATCTTGCTGCTGGAGTTAGCTTGGCGCTAGCTCAAGAGAAAGAAACACAGCAAACAAATCTGAAGATGTGTTGAGCATTTGTAGTTGTCATGAAAATCGGGGGCAATGACTAGTGCTTACACCCTTTCTGAAATGGAAGCCCAAGTTTGCTCCCTTCAGCCTGGAAGCCAACAAAAAAGACTAGGTAAAACAGCTGCTCTCTGACAATGTGAATTTGAAGATACAGAAAGCTCCTTTCACGCTTATAGATGAGGTTTCCAGAAACACCTTCCCCTAAAAAATAATTTCAGCATCGGAAAAGTATATGTCCCCTATACCTGGCCTGTTTTTTCATATGGTGGTGGTGTGACCAAAAAATGCCTGGAGAACACCTTGCAAAGGGTGTTCTTGGGTGATAGCAGTGAAGGGGCAAACCTGAAGTGCTGGCTTGTGATCAGGATCTGCTGTTGTGGTACAGTTGGGGTTTCACTGTAGGCAAGGTGTGTATCGGGCTCGTTTTGAATGGGGGTAATCTGTACTCTTCATGAGGTAATATGGAGGTTAAATGATGGTGTGTGCTGCCTAACCAAGAGTATCCACGTGATGCAGATTAGCAGTTTCTCATAAATAACTCATGAGTTCAAAGAGTCATTACAACCTGACCAGGCCACCTCCTGTATCAATACAGCTATCAATAACTGCGATGAAAATTATTCAGGCAAATCCTCTTAAGGCACTACTGGATTTAGCGGTGCAGGGAGAATGGGAACATGCTTGTCCCTGGAGGAGAGATAACCTGGAGCTATGTTGCGTTTAGGGGAAAAAAAACAAGTAGAAAGTTTGTACTCCTGCTGCTGAGGAACTGGGTATGATGCTGACTGAAGAGCATATACACGTGTGTGTATATATACATACATTATAGTATCTATTTGGCAGTGTTGCAGGCTCTGTTGCTACAGCTGACGAGCTATAACCTCACGAAGACATCGTATTTCAGAGTAGTGGCCTACTGGGACAGAGCTGCGACTAAACTATTTTCATCGTCTCTCCTGTACTTTGACCGCTTGGCTTTTCAGCTTTAACATTATTATATCTAGGAATGTGGTTGTGAATAATTTCTGCATTTAAAACCATAGTTCCGATCAGTCTTTAGTGAAGTCTTTAAAAACTGATTGGCAGCATTGTGCAATCTGCCATCAAAATAGTGTCTGACTTGGTGGTCCCAGGTACAAGTAAGGACCTATGCAGCTGCTAAACTTGTGGGAATGTTCAAGAGAATAAAATACATGTATGCTGTAAAGCTCAGTTTTGTACATGGGCTCATTTGAGCAACTTAAGCCCCATATTAAATCACACTTAAATCCTGTTTTGAGAGCAGTAGAGACATGTAGATTTTCTTAAGCACCTTAAGCATCCCCCCTCTGTCTATTGGGATGATTTTATACTTAGGTAGTGGTAGAAGCTCAGGACCAGCTTCTATCAAGGCTTTTTCTTTTTTTCTCCTCTTTCTTTCCAGTTGTAGTTTTTGGCAGGGGTTGTTGCGATATAAACCATGAAATCAAGGCACGTTGGGTGTATATCCTCTATTTTAATGTGCATTAAAAGTCAGAACATAATCCATAACAGCAAAATCGGTTGGTAACAAAGGGATGGAGTCGGGAAAGGGAGAGACTGTGTTGCCAACCTCCTCCCTGAACACAGCTTTCTTTACTGTCTCTTGCAAGTTGGAAGCATAGCAGGTCCCAGCATATACAGCCTGCTGGAAGGGCTGTTTCAGAGATGTGGCTTCTAGCTCTGCCTAAACATTGTGCAACTGCTTCACTGTTGCAGGAAAATACACCAGGCTGCTGCAAGAATAAATCTATCGAGGGTGATGTTGTGTTTGTTATAATGAAATGAGCCTGGCTCCTGTTAGCCCTGCCTGCTCTTCTGGGTGAGATTTTTCCCTCAGACAGGGTGAACCAGTGCCAAATCCTCGCTTGGCACCCGGGGAGATGGTGAGGAGAGCAGAGGGGACCCACTGGCCACAGCAGCACATGGCCACGCGTGCCTGGGTCACCTGAGGACTCACAGAGGTCAGGCAGGCATCAATTGGATAAAATCCGTGCGCCCTGCCTTGTGCCTCTAAATGTTACGCTCATGTTTAAATAACTCACAGGTCAGTTGTTTTTCTATTTTGAGCGTGCAGCAAGCCAAGCTGAGGAAGCTTGTAAAATGAGTGACTAATTTCCAGGGTTGTTTTTTTTCCTTTCCACTCCTGCTGCTGCTGCACTCACTGAAGGCAGTCATGGGGCAGTCTTCCCCTGGCAACTGGGGACCAGCAAGCTGAGGAAAGAGAAGCAGCAAGTCATTCTTTCTGCCTGCATGAGCCAGGCAGAGGCTGTATTTCTGTATAGGTTGTGCTTTGGGGGACACTTCCAATGCCCACAAGCTGGCGGGAGCCTTGTGCGTCTTTCAGCCAGGGAAGCTTTCTGGAAGGGCGGCCGGTGCTGTAGTGCTGGGCAAGGTGGCCACTCTGGCTCCCGGTGAAGAGGGGTACGGGATACTGGTGGAGGTGATGGGGAGGGAGGGTGGTCAGTGTAGCTGTGTGCAGGGAGCGAGCTTGCTTTGCTGCTTCCACCACTGCTGCAACCATTGCCTCCAAAGTCTTTTTTTACTGATGGGGGCAGTGGGACACCCCCGCTTTGGTAGAGGGCTCCAGCTGTAGCTGCAGCTCTGCAGCAGAAGGGAAAAGGAGGGGAGAGAGGGAAAGAACATCAGGGCCAATTCCTGGGAGCACATGTACCGGTTCAGACCTTTCCTCTCTTCACTGTAACCTCTGTCTTCCAGCCATGGCTGCCTGCTTGCATTAATTACTCCTTGCTCCCTAGATGCATTCATTTCAAGCTACCTTTAGGGTTCAGAGTGCAGAAACCAACTGACCAAGGTTGAAAGCAATTAACAAACAGGTTATTTTAAATTAACAGCTTCTTTTAACCAGCTGTCCAGAACATTTTTTTTCTTCACAGCAAAATTAGCAAGGCAATGCACCTCAGTGAAAAGGTGGATAGGGATTTCTTTTGTTATTGTGCTGACTTTTTCCTCCTTTTTTTTTTTTTTTTCCAAACTCTTGTTAATTTAATACTAAGCACTTCTAGCTTGGACTTAAAAGGAGTGTTGAAATACACTGACTGCCTAAATGAATTGTAAATGGCATAGGATATTGAGAAAGAGCAGACCTTTCCCTTCCATTAGCTATCTCACACTATATCAAGATGGGTTTGCTTGTGAATGACATACTGAGATGCCAATGCTTTCTTGCTGTGTGGTGTGGGTTTTTTTTTTTCTGTATTGCCTTCCCTCTTCACACAGAAGCTTTATTGCATGGACCCTCAATGACTTCCTTACAGCTTAATCAGGAGCTGGATTTGCAGACAGGAGCAGGGTAAGCTCATACCCTGAGCCCAGCCAGGAGCTGTGATGAGGCAGTGTGACGCAGCGCCTGAGATCTGCTTTGATTGCTGCAGGAGCTTGTTAGCTTGGCCTGGGTGCTCTAATGACTTTTACCACTTTCTGGTGAGCAGAGAGCAGGAACTGATCAAGTTGTCCTCAAAAACCTGGCAAGCAGAAACATGCTGGAAACTCCTTAATACTGCTAGGAATCTTCTCTCTTTTTTTCTTTTTTTTTTTCTGTGGGTTTTGATGTTGAGACTATCCTTCCTCTAAGGATGTTACAAGGAGGAGCTTATACCAGTCATCTTGAGGCACTCCTTCAAAATATGGTGGCCTTGGTTGTCCACCTTGACTCAGTAATATGCCTTCTCATGTAGCTTCAAGCCTTTAAACCCCATGATGTCAAGTCATGTTTTGGTAGTAGGGCAGCACAAGGTCATCTTGACTATTGATCTCAGTCTTGAGAAATGTTGCTCAACAATTTAGCTCAGGTCTACCTCTTAATTTTTCTTCCATAAGTTCTATTGAAGTCCCCATCTGTCATGCTAAATAAGTTTTCTTTCTCTTTGATACATCTGTTCTTCAGAGACTTTTACATTGTTGTGCTTTTCTTAGCTATTGTGTTTAGCCAGAAACAATTCCCAGGGTGCAACCAGACACTTGCATGTGACAGCAGTTCTGGAAATAATTGCCCCATCAATGTTAACACCCTTCCAAGTCAGATTTGGTAACGCTCAAAGTGAGTCCTGATTGCTTTTTGTGCAAAAGTGAGCAGGTTTGCCTAGCCTACCCTCAACAATCAATTATTTTTGTCTCAGCTTCTTAAATTGTAGTAACTGCTTCAAGAGAATCTCTGTCTGGTTTTAATTTTTTTTTTCCTTTTTCTTTTTGTCAGCTTTTCATCTTCCCTGGTTAGTTCTGCTAGCCCTCCAAGCTATTCTGTTGCTGTTTTGTATGAACTCCCTCCAAATTGCCATTAGTTTTTGTTTACACAAAACACAGAATTGAGCATGTTTTTTCCATAGTAGACTGCACCCAATCAATATAGATAAAAACCATTACTTCCCTGTTACTTGCTGTCTCTGCATACGCAGCCTAAAATTGTAGTGACCTTTTTTGCTGTCAGACTGCATCGTGGACTCATGTCTAATTTACTATCTGCTACTGACCCTCAGTCTCTCCTACCCATTCCTGCTTTCTGGGTTTGTGTGATCTGGAGGTTTTTTTTTCTTTCTTTAAAAAAAACAAAACTGTGTTATACTACTTCCAAGTTGAATTTCACCTTGCAATTTTTCTGCTTATAGGTTCAGTTTCTCTAGATTTTAGCCATCTCTCTGTCCTTACCCATTTTCTGACTCCCCTGGGTTTTGTGTTCTCTGTAAATTTAATTCAAAGAAACTGCAACCTTTTAACATGATTCCATGTGGAAGAAAAGAGGTTTCAGTGCCCTACATGTGTTATTTTGTTGTGATTTTTTTGTTTGTATCTACTTACACACATCATTGGTATAGTTAGCAAGTGCCGATAAATGGAAGCTGAGTGACAGGTTGCTCCTGGAGAGTCATTTGGTCGTTTGACAGTAACTGGATCTCTTGGAATGGATGAGATCATCTGTAGCACTGTAAAAAGAGGAGGAGATGAGAAGTGCTGGAGAACTGCTGTGGAACAGAAATCCAGTGATCTTGCAAGGAACTACTAAGAGATGCTGAAAGGCAAACTAGGACACGTATGGTAAGACAGGGAAGTACAAAGCAACTCACAGTGATGGAGGGAATTTTTAGATAAATGGAGACGTTGTCTTACCTGCTGTGTGTTCTTAATTCAACACTTGCTAACACAGTACCTACCTCAAGGTGAAGGCAAGTCTGTGTGTGCTTTTAATACGGGGCAAACACCCATCTTGTTGATGTGCTTTTACTGATTTAGCTGGCTTCTGTGTCAACTAGGCTTTACCTTGCTTTCCATAGCAAAGCCTCTGTTCTGTAGTGAAGACAAGGGTTCCATGGGGCATGAGGTATCCCAATTTCCTTTCCAGGAACTTCATGAGGAAAGGGAATTAATTTCCACCTTCTCTTCACTCAGAAAAAGACATATTCTGTACGAGTAAACCAGGATTTGAATAGATGGGTTTATTTGAATCCTGCGCACATACTCTATGGGGAAGTTTCAGGAGATGTTCAAGTTATTTTGAATCAGTAACAGGGAGGTGAAAAGCTTCTCTAAACACAACTGTGATCTGAAATAATTGAATTTCTCACAGTTCTAGTAATATGAAATGTGTATTTAAACATGGGTATCAAGATGATAGAAACTACCACTCAGAAGTTTTAATTTAGCATTTTAACAAATGCTGGACGTTCTCTCTGATTTCCTGGCAGTGTTCAGATTAAAAAGTGTTGGCTGAGCTATTAAAAAAACTCCACAACTGACCTTGTGCTGGCCATCTTGAGGAAGCTGTGGTCACTATGTGCCAGCTCAAGGTATGGTCATAAGAGTGCAAATTACTCTAGCTTTATGCTTGACATGTCGCTTTTGTTATCCATCTGCCTGCTATTAAGGTCAGTGGTACTAAACCGCAGGGTCTGTGGCCAGCGCAGTAGCTCCAGCAGTATAACGAACGCTTGTGTGAAACGTGCTTATGCTATCAATTAGTCAGGGTTTGCTTCTCTGGCTTTTTTCATATTTTCACCATTGTGCAAATCTGACAAGCAGAGCTGTAAACAAAAAAAAAAAAGGCGTTGTTAAAAACATAATACATGAGTTAAGAAAAGGAAGGCTTTGTCAGGAATCTGGGCCTTTAATGATCCCCACAAATTCCTAATGATGTGAAGAAAGGCTTGTGATCTTAGATAGGTAAAACTGATTTTTGACAGGTCAAGGTATCTGCTCGTCAATGCCTTCTGAATTGTCGAAGCTCGATATCCTCCTTGACAACGTATGAAGGGCTCTGTACCGCAGCATGCAGTGAACGTGCCTTGTACACCCTGAGGGTCTTAGGATCAACCGCTGGAGAACAGGTACAGTGAGCTACTGTTCCAGGTTTTGTTTGTCTCCGTTACAGAAAATAAAGACCTCCGTCCCTGGTGTAACTCTAAATGTTTTCTGCACCTGAGGAACCTTGAAAGGTGTCTGTCCTGTTGTCTTGAGCTGTGACTCCTGAATAACTTAATGGAGATGTTTACCTTCGTGTGTCAGGGTGCCTGATGAGAGACATAATGTGCAGTCAGGCAGAACCAAGATAGTGCTGCGAAACTGCACGTCAACTGCTGGGTTATTGCCCGATCCAGTACCTAGTTAGCAGCTTCCAGCTTTCCCCAGCTGATTTGGATCATGGTTGCACAGAGGCCAGATATTTCAGTGCATGAGCTGAAAGAAAAGTTAAGATGGAAGGTATTTTTTCTGAAAATGAATTTCAAATGCTCTCTTCCAATTTGTAAAGGGTGTGTGTGACTGCAGCTTGTGGTGTCCCACCCTGCTAATAATGGGGACCCCAAGACTCTAATTAAAACTAATGTTTCTATAGGGCAAGGTTTATATGACATAGCCTAATTTTGATCTCATTTACTCCTGATCTTAGGCTGCTCGAGTTTGTGGAGGTTGCTGATTTACTTCGGAGTAAACAGTAGCAGAATTAATTTCAGCTGTCAGTGTGCTACATCAGGATACACTATGGAATGTGAAGTCAGAAATGCCTGAATAAGAGATTTTGGTTACTGAAACTGTACTTTGTACATGACTTATGGATGCTGTCCTTCACAGCTCCTGACTAGGAGGGTGTAAGATCCATTTCCATGCAAAGTGTGTGACTTGTGCCAAATTATTACAGATAGATTTATGATACAGACAAGAGACTGAAAGGAAACAGTATGTCAGAAATGAATTAGAAGTCAAGAAGGAAAAAGAAATGTAAAACACTTGGGCAGCCTGTATCTTTTTAATATTTAAAATGGAAAATCATATTTCACTTGCTCAAGGCCTTGGTCTAGGGAAGGTACTTAAACCAATTCTTAAATTTAACATGGGCACATAGGTACTTGAAGCACAACTTTTTTTCCTAGTGCTTTCCTGGGATTGGGTTTAAGATTTCGGGGGAATGATGCCAGCAGTATGCTTTTTTTATCACTTACAAACAGCAGTTATGAGGGCATAATCCATATTGCTTTCATCTCTTTTATTATTTAAACACTTTCAAAGTGCACTGGCTAGAAGCTTTATTTGGTAGGATAATTACATGGCATGTACTACTGACAAGAACAGAGATGAACAGAATATCTCCTTGGCTTGAAACTTGCTCGCAGGTGCTTGCATCTCTGGTGTGAGAATTAGGCAGGCTGAGTTTTGTTGTCCTGGATAACTCTAAAACATTGAATTTCAAGCAGGCGTACCTTCAATATTTTTGCAAGATGGTGTACATCTTCCTACTTGTTGCATATAAGGAGCTAAAGGAACTAGTTCTGCACGGTTGAGACCACTCAAATGTTTTCTATTTTTTTGTGAAAACATAAAACAAAATGCAAACATATACTGAAACTCTACAGTGAAGAAGGCTATCAAGGGAAAATCAGTTTCTCCGCAGTAAATTGTAGCGGTCCTTTTGCTAATAGAAATCATACGCCTTTACCAAAAATAGGGAAAGGTATTTCATTTCCCATGTTTTAATTCACTTTATTTATGACCTCTGTTACTTTCAGACCCTCTTTCCTAATGTAATATGTGGTTTCAGTTACATACCAATGACATTCACATGCCATGTTTGTGATGAATTACAATCAACAGAATTTTAGAATTTGTTCCCTGATTATTACAGGGAACATTCACACAGTAAACACTGGCAGTATGAAGAGCCAAATATATATATATGTGTATATTTGCACTGTGTTCTAGGAGTTGTGGATGTGGGCAGGTCTTTTTCTCTCCAAAGTCCCTCTTGCACCATCTTGGAACAGGTCCACTCGGTATGAGATGTGGGTGCTGGCCCAGAGCTGTGTAACTACTGATCTACAGGCCAGGATGCACCAGCTTACTGGTCTGCCAGTTGCTGTCAGAAAGAGTGGATTATGGCTGAATTTAGACTCAATGGAAACAAGTCTTTCCCTCCTGCCCAGCTGTTGCATTTTGAAACGTGTAGGAATGTAATGATCTCTGAGATGTCAGCTCTTCTTTTGGACTTGGTGGAACTGGTGTCTGGGTTAATGTATAGGTGGGGGAATGAGAAAAGGTTTAGTAGACAGGCAAAGTGACCCTTTTCTCTCCAAGAAAATGTGCTGACTCCCCCCCTGCCCCCCCCCTCTAAAAAAAAACCCAAACAAAAAACCTAGTGTGCTAAGAAAGTCACAATGATAAAAATACTAAAAAGTTATCACTCCTGTTTATTCACTGTAAATGATTCCCTTGACTTAAGTCAGAACATCATGCGCTTGAACGGCTGCACCTCCCACGCTGTGCTGCTCCGAGTGGAAATAGGCTTGCAGGAGATGTTCTGCTTTCTCAGTTTCATTTTCTCTTTTAAGTGCAAGCCTTTGTTAAATCTAGGAACTGTTGTAGACCGTTCTTATGAAGGATCATAA
The DNA here is from genome assembly GCA_013399095.1 of Psophia crepitans. Taxonomy (NCBI): domain Eukaryota; kingdom Metazoa; phylum Chordata; class Aves; order Gruiformes; family Psophiidae; genus Psophia; species Psophia crepitans. The sequence goes on along the minus strand of VWZZ01004978.1, from coordinate 421,337 downwards.
GAAGTTAGGGTTTGCAGAGGCCAATTAGTTCTGCTCCATCTCTCTGCCAGAGCAGAGTTGTAGTATACAAAGTAATTTCTAGTGCTTTGTCTAGCTAATTTTTAACGTGGGCATGTATTGTTTTCACAGTTGAACAAAAGTCCTTTTTTTTTTTCTTTTTTTCCCCCTGATGTTCAGTCTAAAATGTTCTTTCTCACTTTCATCCCATGACCCCTTGTTATACTGCCATGTACCAAGCTCAGCAACTTGATTTGCTTTTTGGTGTTCACAGCGCGTAGGTGCATGTGGAAGGTTGCTGTGTTTTGGCTGTATAGTGTTTCTTCTTAGAAAAGGGAGGTCAGAAATATATACCATTGAACCCCTACCATGTGCTATGCAATCAGTTACACTGCTTGGAGGAGCACTGGTGACAGACTTTGAAGGCTTAACAAGTCACTTTGTTGCAACGAGCTGCTTTTTTCATGTATTATTCCGTGTTCTCCTCACCCCTGTGCTCACAGTGGGAGCCAGCCTTTTTTAGCCTCTCCTTATTTGAATTCTTTCTTTTTTAGCTACCCAACACCATAATAAACTGTAACAAGGGAAAGATGTACACACAGTAAATCGCTTCTTTTGGCAGAGGAGGAAAGTTTGTGCTTTCTTTCATAATCCTCTTTACATATTCCAAATTAATTTGTTTCCACAGCTTTTCTCCTTTGTATGTTTTTTCTTCTTTTTTTTTTCAATGAAGCTATTTGTTACCCTGCAAAACTGCTGTCCCATACACACTGTGCTGAAGATAGCTGTTCAGCCTTGCATAATCTCCCTGCTTTTACCAACATCATTGCCTCTGCTTAGTGGTAAAGGGATACAGTCAAATCAAATCAGGCCAGAAAACAGCCTCCAAGTGCCCATGAGACCTAGGAGAGTTGTTTTTGGTTTTTTAAGGTAATTTGGTTGAAACAACTAACGTGTGTAACTTCAAATAGATTTTTATTTTTGACAAGCACAGCCAACAAATAGACATTCCTCCTTTGACATTGGCCTACTGCACTAGCAAATATTTATTTGAAGATGGCAATAAACACAAGTAAAACTGATTAGTCTGCTTGGTTGTCCAACAGAAGATACACATAGAACGAAAACAAATGATGCTCATAAAACTACATTCTTCCCTTGCACTGACCAAAATAGATTGTCCTAAGCAGCCTTATCATCTGTTGATACTGCTCATTAGGAAAGATCCTCCTGTTGCAGCTTTACTGTCTTTACCATGGTTTGAAATGAATTAAGGTATAATGTGTAGCTGGCTTAGACAAAGTTGAGAGTCGGGGACCTCTAGCATAAATCCAGTCTTGTTTTTTTTTACCTGTGTCGCTATTTTAATCAGGAGAATTAAAAGATGTGGCTGATAAGGGACAATTGAGCCAGTGGACAAACGAGCACTGAGAAATACATCCTCCTGCCCATGCATCTTGTACAACTCCAGACCAGTGGGTAACCCCTGAGAAAAGTATGCAAAAGCCCCTTTTCACAAAACATTTCAGCTGATCCATGGTAACATTTCACCCAAAGTACTGGGTGTCTTGGTCATTTTCAACTCTTTTCAAATGTTGAAGATACTGAGTTTCTGCAAGCTGTAGAAATCTGCTTCCTGCTTGAATGCAGCATACTCCATTTGCATTACCTGCTGCTGTAAACCCTGAGTTTAGCTTGTATCAAACAAAGCCAGTTTGCCAATGCTATTAGCATAATGGCATGCCCATTTTATGTTGCTGGTCTTCCTGGGTGTGTTGAAATCAGCTGAGCTTGAGATGTCAACCTGTCTGTAAAGCTTGACTTCCTGATGTTTATTAGGTGTGGAGGGGCTGCTACAGCTATTCTTATATCTCCTGTGTTTTCTCAGCACTTCCAATCGGTAAGTTCATAAAAAGGGGAATAATTATCATGATTCCAATTTTATTGGTGAAAAAACTTGAGGCACAGTGAAAAGACATATACTCTTACAGTCAGTGGCCAGGCCAGGAATAGCACATGATGCTATGGAATTCAGGTCCAGTATTAGGTGGCAAAAGAGCATGCAGGCTGGCATTTAAAGCTATAAAAGGCTAAAGAGAGAGAACAGTTTCTAATAGCACTTTAAATGATCATCATGGCTTTGCAAGACACACCAAAAACCTGTTTCACAAGTGCAATTCAAAGACGAAATACAATATTTTCAGTTCTGGTCTTCACTTTTGGCAACTTGCATAGTTTTTGCATATGTTCTTGTTTCTTGGGTACCAAAAATTTCATGTCTTGCTACTGAATGAGTAAATTAAGTCACTGAGTTTATTATCCCTTGCGAAGTGCTGGGAATTTTAATGTGGGCTTGTTTGTGCCCTATGAGGATAGAACTGAGAAGCATGAAACGCTTCAGAAGATAAAAGCTCATCTGTCCCAGTGCATGCAACTCACTATTTATGTAAAATCCTGGGACTTGACACAGGAAAATAGATCTTGTCTCACTGCTTGATGTTTAAGGTAGGCAAGTTACTACTGTTTTCACAGGCAGGATGTAAATTGCTCTTCTGTAGAGTTTTATCTAAAGCATCAGTGAATGTCACTTTTAGATGTGACTTTTTTTTTTCCAGACCATCATATGCCATAAATGATGGATGTTCCAGGCACCAGGGAACAGGCTTGCAATCGTTTTGGTTTGCTATCCAGAAGAGGGCCAGAAGTGGCGCACTCTGCCATCTATTTAGCCTCCTGGTGCAGTTTTCAGAGTCAAACTCCATGGCAAGACGATGAGGTCTTTGAAAATGAAGCAGGCATCTAACAAAAAGTGAGTGAGTTTTCTTCAGCGAGTTTGGGAGCTTCAAGTTTGGGAGGAAGTTGAATCCTGACCTGGTGCTTGTGTCGCACACCTCTTAGCGTGCTAGCCAGACACATGTCCTCAGCTCATGGAGCAGTTACAAATTTCACCAGGTCCTCAAAGCATTTCCCCCTGCTGATTAGCATTATTTCTGCCTTGTCCAGGTTGAGCAGCAGCCAGCTGGCCTTCTTCCAGAAACCCATTTCTGCCAGACATTGTTTGAGGTTGGCAGCAGCCATGTCTGGGTCAGGAAGGAAGGGGATAGAGAGCTGGGTGTCATCAGTGTGCTGATGGTAGTGCAGCATGTACTGCTTTGTAGATGCCCTGCAGCAGCTGATGAACCAGAGAGGTGGATGGAAAATCTGAGGATGCGCAGTCGCCCAGCAAAAGATTTGAAAAAGCATTTAATTTTGTGTGTGTGTGAATGTCTGGTATTTCTCCCTATGGATTCTTCTGTGCTCATTCATGTATAAGTCTCATAGTGAGCAGGTTGTTCTGGGCAGTATTTTCACTCAGCCAGTGTAAATCCCTGTGGCCAGCCATTACCCCACGTGCCTGAGTTGAGTGATGCTGGTGTTGCTCAGACAGCAGAACGTAAAGGATGGCGACCTGCTTCCTGAAACACCGCCAGTTTTGGCAGCTTTTTTCAAGCACCTTACAAGCAGGTGCATGTCAGACATGATTTCAGACCATGAAGGATATTTAGTAAATGAAGAGATTTAGGTAGTTTCGTACTGTAGGTTCAGCCTGTGACGTGGCTGTATCTACTTTAACATGTGTCCTTGTGAGTTTGTTATTTTCTGGTTGGACTTTGCAATACTTGTACCATAAGGCATTGCTTTAGTGTCTTTTTAGCTGTTACCCCTATCAAGCTGTGCCTGGGAAGGGCTGAAGAGCTAGATTTCCATTCTCTGAAATGTATCTGGGGTGTCTTGTGACCTTCAGTAAGATGAAACCAAATGAGCAAGCCTGAAACACAGTACTTCTCAGGAGATGTCCTGAAGAGAGGGAAGAAACGGGAGGAGCAGTGGTTTGAGCCCAGGAATAACACCTTTCCCCGAGGCTTCATTTAAACTGAGTATTTTGAACATAAGGCCAAGGCTTAAGAGTGGATTAGTATTGTGTAAAATCTGTGAATTCAGAGAGCTGCTACTTTAATGTGATGTCTTTGGGACATGAACTCATTATAACAATGATGTGATTGGTAAGGAGAAATTCAGAGGGTTTTGCTCCAAAGAGTGGGCTGCTAAGATGAAATAACATCATGAGTTTAAATAATGCTTTAAGTTGAGCATACATAACACATATTTAGGGTTCTTACATACCAACAAAACTGCTGCTAAGGGCAAAGGATGCTTGCTTTACTCGTAACAGAAGCCCACTGACATCAGACAGCCAGCTGTGCTTCTTATCAGAGTAAAATGTTTCTTAAGAAACAGAGATCGGCAGGAAAAGGTACGGAATAAAATACTGAAGAGAAAGTTATTAGATATGGAACTGTAAAAAAACCCACTTCAAAATAAGGTATGTGCAAATGCTGCTTGTTAGTGAGACGCAAGCTGCTAAAACATCAGTGATGGCTTGTGGTAGCAGGTTTTTGAAATAACACTTTGTAAAGATGGTGTCTTTAAATATATATATGCATGTGTTTGCATTTTGTGTGCTACGGGGAAGTGTTATGATTTCACAGGTTTAGGCTAACTGTAACTGTAGGTATTTTGACTTTGAATTGCCATCTGACAGCCTTCCTGGGGGTCTTTATGCCTTCCCAGTTTCCTGTAGAACATCTTACATTTGCAATCAAAAATCAAATGGAAAATTGTATCAATTGAGCTATTAATTTAAACCAGTGGGAGGATGATTTAACCTGCTAGATGTTGTTTCCAATTATCTAGAATTGGTAATATGCAAGCTATTAACTCAAGTTTTCAAAATAATTTGCAAAAAGAGTGGTTGTGGTTCGCTGCACTGTCAAACAAATGAAAATAATCAGAAGAAAATTTTCCTTAAACCCTGGCAATCAGTTCTGATACCTGAGACTATGTAGGAGATCCCTGTATTGTATAAAAGAAAAGGTTGGAATTGTATATATGCAATCTTGTGCTGTCTCATTCAGACTTTCAGAGGAATTTTACTCTCTCTTTAAATATTAGGCTGCAAGCATTTCAGATGAAGTAGTAAAACTTAGATAAACTTCCAGCTCCTGGAATGAGTCTTTACATTTGGTCTAGTAGATAAAGAGATTCTGCAATAAGTATTTGTCTAGAGACAGTGTAGGTGTATGTCCATGTTTGCTTGTACTTTAAATAACAATATGAAGATGATGCTTATATAGGGTTTAGAGTGGTGTTGTACGCTGGTACATCAAACACCTATGGCAGCATTTAAAGAATCAGCCTGGAGCCCTGTTAGCTATTGGTTTACTAATAAAAAAATCCCTTTTTTTTACCCCTTTTTCTTTGTTTTTCCCTTTACATGTTTTAGCAAACAAATTGTTTACCTTGTACTGTATGTCTCAGTAGGTCTGTATCAATGGCCAAATCCAGAGATACTGCATTCATTCAGCCTCTGTTCAGAGCAGCTGGGAACCAAGTCCTCAGCATCACTCCAGATCAAGTCCTCTTGAGGTTTATTACATTATAACAAAAAATGGCTCATTATTAGTTAAAGCAGTAGGCTGAATGAATAACACACTCGGGCAAAAGCAGGGTCTTTACTGGCTAATAGAGCATCTGCGATGAGGTTATGATTTTCTTCTGCATTCCTGTTGTTGGAATTTACAACGGTTTAACTTCTCCTTTACTCTGAGTTAATTACCAGTGGTTTACTGTAAGTGCTGAGTCTTTGACAGTTAGGTTGTGCGGCTGCATGGGGTCTGATCAGACAAATTGCACAGCGTTTCTCGTGACGGGCAGAAAGCAACTGTTATTAACCAGCGAGATGGCTGACAGGATCCGTCAGGGTTTGGGGGTCTCAGAGAGAGAGGGATGGAAATAAACAGGAGCCTTATGCTCTTTTTCAGTAGTTCCAGCAGCCGATTATCTGTCAGGATTTGGGGACATTTTGAGCCTAATTTGTCACCTAGCTGGCAGATTTTATCCATTTCCTTAGACTTTTTTTTTGTTTGCTGCTTTTACCAGTTGGAAATGCAAGAGCCTTTGTTTTATGAGTGATGTGTCTAGTTCAAAGGGTGAGTTTGTCTTGTGTTATGTTTATTGCTACTCAAATCAGTAGGAAAAAATTACTGTTAAGAAAAATGCCTTTCAAAGTCAGGGATACCTACTTCTGTTGGCAAATTTGCAGGGAGCTGACGTGATCATCTTGTTTGTACATTCTGTTAAATCTCAGCTTGAGAGAATTCTAGCTTTTCTTTCTAAACATCATAGGCTGTCCCCTAGAAACCATCACCCTTATCAAATGATCTTCTTGTGAGACTTCCTTCATAAGTAGATGCAGGCTTATAACCAGGACTTTTAACAAGCTTTATAATAGGCCTCATTTTAGCTGTAGAAGGATCCAAACACCTCCTTCACAGATGTCCATTTAGGGAAAATTATCGCATCTATGTATAAAAAACCCCTACATTTAAAAATATTGACTCATAGCATTAATCCAAGGTGATAGTCTTTTGCTGATGAATACTTTGCAATTAATGATGACAGTCAGTAATTTGCTCTGGTAGCTTTCAGTGTAATTTACACAGAGACCCATCAAGCATTGATAAAAAGCCACTGTTTTTTGTGCCAGCTTGGAAAAGGTAGCATTTTCCCTGTTGTGAGAGTGGTTGACTTAAGAGCTGTGAGAAGTCTGTTTTTCCTGCTAGTATGCACCACCATTTATATGGAGGTGAGTGTCAGGCTGATCAGAATGAAGAAATAGGATAAATAACATTGATGTTCACGAAGAGCTGCGCTCCCAGCAGTGCAGGTGAGTCCTCCCTGCTTCAGTGCCCTGCTGAGACAGGAGGGACCCACTAGCCTGGAGCAGAGCATCAGGACCATGACCTGACCTTGCGTACTCCACGAGGAGTCAGAGTAGGTCCTACCTCCGTGTTTCTGCGGGGGAGGGCAGGCCTCATTCCCCTATGGACAATGTGTTCTTTGTTTCACCTTAATTTTGAAGATGGCACCCAGATATGGGTGCTGGAGCTCATTAGGAGGAAACAAGCGTGTGTGTCACAGCAGGCTGCACTGCCAACACCGGTTACCGANTCAAAACCTGACTGTCCTCCCTGCTTCGTGATGTTCTCTAGACAGGAGTGACCCACTAGCCTGGGGTTGGACTAGATGATCTTTCGAGGTCCCTTCCAACCCTTGTGATTCTGTGATTCTGTGATACCTCCGTGTTTCTGCGGGGGAGGGCAGGCCTCATTCCCCTATGGACAATGTGTTCTTTGTTTCACCTTAATTTTGAAGATGGCACCCAGATATGGGTGCTGGAGCTCATTAGGAGGAAACAAGCGTGTGTGTCACAGCAGGCTGCACTGCCAACACCGGTTACCGAAATCAGCAGTGTTAGTACTTAGTGTGTAATAACAGTATTATCTGTTGGCTTCTGATGTATCATTAATTGTATAATATGTTGACAGTACGTACAAAGTATAGTATGAGAAACAAAATTGTTGCTTTATGCAATGGGAAGGAGCATTGCTGGCTGGGTGCTTAACTCTTCAGGACAAGATTTGCTCTGGACTCTACTGGAGACTCCTGGCTCCAACATAATTTAATCATCGTAAACATTGTGGCTTTGAGACTGTTTAGGGAGGTGAATAATTTAGCTTTATAAATCTGAGAATTTTTTCCTGAGTGGTCTTCCCCTGCTTGTGTTCAAGGAAATGTTAGAGTCTTGTTGCAAGAATACGTACCAAAACCACTTCCCATAATATCTCTTTCCTACATTCACTTGACTCCAAAGCTGGACTTGTTTCTTAACTACACCGCCAATATTTTTAAGAACTAGACTTTATTTCTTGCTTGATCATGTGCAGAGAAGAGAATCCTTTAACTGTGGTGATGTGGTATGAAAACAAGACACCATTACCAGTGTCAAGATAATTTATAGTTTTCTTGTTTATAGAAAAAACTTTCAAGCAGATCCTACACGTAACTGCTTCTGCAGAGAGCAAGTGTGAGTCTGGAAGGCTATTCAATGGTGAGTCACGATAGATGAGGCTTCTTTTTGACAAGAAGAACTATTTTAACAAATCTGTAGGTACTTAGTTCTTGCCTATAACTGTGCTGCACAGTGTGCCTATTTGCAGGTGAACTGTGGCTACAGAGATGAGATTCACATACTTTTCTGTGGCAGTCCCAACATAAACCCATAAAGGAAATGAGAGCAAACATGCTCTGTGTGTGTGTGTGTGTTTTTGTTGTTTTTTTTTTTTTTTCAAGTTGTGGGGGTTGACCCTGACTAGAGGCTGGGTGTCTATCACAGCTGCTCTATTATTCCCCCTCCAAAGCTGAACAGGGGAGAGAAAAATATAATGAAAGGTTGTGGGTTGAGACAAGGACAGGGAGAGTTCAGGCCAGAATTACCATCACAGGCAAACCAGACTTGACTCAGGAAAAGTAATTTCTTGCCAATAAAATCAGAGTTGAATAATGAGAAATAAAACCAAATCTTCAAACGCCTGCTCCCCACCTCTCCCTTCTTTCTGGGCTCAACTTCACTCCCAATTTCTCTACCTCCTTTCCCCAGTGTTGCAGGGACTGGGGAAATGGGGTTGCGGTCAGTTGATCACAATGCTGTCTCTGCTACTCCTTCCTCCTCAGGGGGAGGCCTCTGCTCCAGCATTGATTCCCTCCCATAGGAGACAGCCCTCCACCAACTTCTCCAACATGAGCCCTTCCCACGGGCTACAGTTCTTCACAAACTGCTCAAGCGTGGGTCCCTTCCATGGGGTGCAGAATTTCAGGAGCAGACTGCTCCAGTGTGGGTCCCCCATGGGGTCACAAGTCCTGCCAGCAAACCTGCTCCAGCGTGGGCTCCTCTCTCCATGGATCCACAGGTCCTGCCAGGAGCCTGCTCCAGTGTGAGCTTCCCATGGGGTCACAGCCTTTTTCAGGTGTCTCCACCTGCTCTGGCATGGGGTCTTCTATGGGTTGCAGGTGTATATCTGCTCCACCATCATCCTCCATAGGCTGCAGGAGGACAGTCTGCCTCACCATGGGCTCCCCCAGGGACTGCAATTGGTTTTGGTGTTGCGTACTCCACGCCCCTTCCCCCTGCTTATCTATATTATTCCAGTTACTACTGTTACTGGTGGGCTCTGCCTTGACCAGCAGCAGGTCTATCTTGGAGCCCACTGGCATTGGCTCTGTCAAACACAGGGGAAGCTTCTAGTAGTTTCTTGCAAAAGCCACCCCTGTAGTCATCTGCCCCAAAACACCCTGACATGCAAAACCAATGTACAAGCCCTGCCCAGCATCCCAAGCTTTGATCCCTCCCTTTTACTTTCTTGTGGAGGGAGTGCCTTTACTTTCTTTCAAGCCGTTCACTTTCTAACAACTTTTCTGTTGCAAATCAATATTATCGATAGCTCTCTCTTGAGCCTAGTTGCATTAAAAATAAGCTTCTATAGAAAGCTTTGAGTTTTTTTGTTCTTTTCACAGATTACTGTACCTGGCTGCACAGGTTCTCTGACCATGGTTTGGACTGCTTGGATGGGTAGGGGACAGTCCCACTGTGTCATTGTGGGCCATGATCTGTTTAATATTCTGCTTATTGATAACTATTATGCAAAACTACCCTGTTAGTTAATGGAAAGAAAAAAAAAAGATGTCTAAAGGGAAACTGCTGTCATTGTGAACTCCTGGTGTTTTGTGGCTTTTTTTTTTATACCTAGTTGTGTAACCATGGAGCGTAATGCTACCCTGAAGCAGGTGACCATCAACTGTTACCATATTCTCACACACAGAGTTTGCAGGTTGGATCACCTGTGTCCCTTAGGAGTACAGGGACTGCAGAGTAAGTTCTTTCATAACCTGCTGAAAACAAGAATCAGGGGTATTACCAGGGCAGAGAAAGCAGCACCTGGAAAATCAAGGGCTAGTTTAGAGAAAGTAAGCAACCAGATGATAGTGCAGAGCTTGCATTACATACCTATAGGCATAGTCTACACTGCATTTCTTTGGCTTTTTTAATTCCCCTAAGCAAAATGTAAAACTCTGTATGAAAACGCTACGGTATCACCCAGAGGGGAACAAAAAGAATTGTTGTGCTGGTGATGAGATTCAGTGGGAATTCCCAGGCCCAAGAATCAGGCCATCAGACGTGCATTATGTACAGTATTTGTGCATCGTACAATGCGAAGTACTTGCCTGGAATGAACCTGAGTGGTGTCTTGCTGGTGTGTTACACTGGGGTTTGAGAGCCTACCCTGAGCGCGTCCTGCTGAAAGAGATCTGGATGTTGGGGAGTGTTCTCTTTACCACCTATAAATTGCTTAGCTTGTTATTGAGGGGAAGAAGCAGGGATGTAGGGAAAAGAGAAAAGCCTGTTGCCTTTGCTTCTATTAAGTAGTGTTGCTTGTTTAATGGATGGGTAACAGGAAAGAGTGTAAGGGGACGCCATTGTTAATGTGAACTCCTGCAGCTTTTATTATACTTGCACCCGCTATAGTTAGGGTTGAACAGCTGTTTCCATTATGAACTCCTATTTCAGGGGTTTATAACTTGGTTGTAAAAATTTGCTCCAGGCTAAACTGTAACTTACTGGGTCTTAGCCTAGGAGAATTTCCTTAAACAGAACTTCAAAAGGAAGAACTCCATCTAGTCATTGTTCTGCAAGCTTGCACAGAAGCCAAATTTTACTGAAAAGCCTTGAGATCTGTTTGTAAAACTGAGTTGATTACATTTCCCTCTGTCATAGTTGTTTTTTTTTTGTGTTGTGTTTTTGGGTTTTTTGTGTGGTGTGGTTTTTTTTTTTTTTTTTTGTAAAATATGGCTGGAGAATGTAAGTGACCAAAAGAGGAATGCCATGGTGACTCAGCTGATGTCTGCTCAGTTTGGTAGCTGTTGGGTTATGGAAGTTCTCCTTTGAAAAGACAGCAACATGTTATTTCTGTAAGATGAGGGAATGTGGGTTTGCTTGTACTCATGATCTATGCAGGATTAGTGCCTGTGAGTATTGAACTGTGCCTAGATAATACTAGCACTGAATGCATACTTTGTAGCATACTGTTTCTGCAATGGTATCTTAGAATCTCAGAATGGTTTGTGTGGGAAGGGACCTCAAAGATCATTCTAGTTCCAACCCCCCTGCCATGGGCAAGGGCACTCTCTACTATACCAGGTTGCCCAAAGCCCCATCCAACCTGGCCTTGAACACTGCCAGGGATGGGGCCTCCACAGCTTCTCTGGGCAACCTGTTCCAGTGCCTAATACGTAATCTGAATCTAGCCACTTTTAGTTTAAACCCATTACTCCCTGTCCTATCACTACACTCCTTGATAGACAGCCCCTCTCCAGCTTTCCTGTAGTTCCCCTTCAGGTACTGGAAGGCTGCAATTAGGTGACCCTGGAGCCTTCTCTTCTCCAGGCTGAACAAGTGCAGCTCCCTCAGCCTATCCTTGTAAGAGTGGTGCTCCATACCTCTGATCAACTTCATGGACCTTCTCTGGACTTGCTCCAGCAGCTCCATGTCTTTCTTGTACTGGGGACTCCAGAGATGGATGCAGTACTCCAAGTAGAGTCTCACAAGAGCAGAGCAGAGGGGGAGAATACCTTCCCTCGCCCTGCTGGCCACACTGCTTTTGATGCAGCCCAGGACACGGTTGGCTTTCTGTGCTGCCAGCACACACTGCTGGCTCATGTTGAGCTTTTCATCAACCATGACCTACAAGTCCTTCTCCTCAGGGCTGCTCTCAATCCATTCTCCGCCCAGTGGAGATTCATTTTACAGTATGTGCTTGGCCATATGCATGTTTATATGCTCAGGGACCTTAGTCTTTCAGAAAGATCTTAGAATACCATCACCAGTCTGCCCAAATTGTGTTCAATGGCCTTTAAGTGCTTTTAAATAATGTGTTGCTGAGCTTTTTTTATAAGGTGTAGTCATGCTTTATAAGGACACACTTCATATAAAAGAACAACAGTCTCTCAGCCCTTTCAGTTTGCTTCTGTGGCAGCAGATACATATTGGTAACTAATACATTTTAACAAACTCAGCAAAAGTTGCAGTAGGATTATGAAAAACTAATTCTTAATACATTGTCTTGTGTTTGGCTTGCTAAATTGCAGTTGTAAGACATCAAGAAAATGTGACGTTCCCACTCGCAGGTTTGTGTTTGCCATCATCTATTGTCAGATTTGCAAAGCTATTAGATACATGAAGCTGCAAAAAAAATTTTCTTCAGGTTTTTTTAGGCAGATTGTCCCATGTATCTGAGCATTTCCTTCATTGGCATCATCTTTAGGTGGCCTGAGGAAACCTTGTGGTGACTTCTTCCTATGATGATCCTCAGTATGGCCAATGGTATACAGGAATGTAGAATTGGACCAGAGTTGATTTTGGTTACTTGATATCGGCAGTATACAAAGATTTGGTCTTGTAACACTTTTGGATCTAAAACCTGAATTTTAAGTATGATGGATTGCTCTTCAGGTTTTAGATGTTATTCCAAATCAAAATTGCAAAGTAGGTAAAGATGCTTACATTTGTCATAATCTTATAAAAATAAGTAGTGAAGAATATAAGAATCCAGTTTTCAATTTGAGCCTCTTTCATGAGACTATCTCTGCACTACTCAGAGCCACCTATTCTTCTGAGGTCTTTTTGCCACAAAGAATAAAATTGCTCCACCCTTTGTGAAACGTATATGGCACTTCGCAGCCGTCTTGTCATCTTAGCTATTCTGTGAGGAGGCAGTCTGTGGGAACGAGTATTGTAGATAGAATCGTAGAATCATCTAGGCTGGAAGAGACCATAGTGGTATTTTGCAGTGTCTTGATGTTTCCCTGTGCCACCACTGAAATTTCTTTCTCTGTTGCTGGCTGGGCTTCTGTAACTATGCCACATTTCAGATTGTAGTATGAGAGATGTTAATTCATTGTGTTATTGATATTTAGAAGTATGCTGGAAGAAAATGTACTGGTTCTGGGCTCTTGATATCTGGGCTAAGAACATAAAATCTATTGTGATTATAACCTGCTTAGTCACTAGCACAGTGACTATCATGCAAAGTAGATCTGGCAAAGCAAATGATTTCCTTACTCCAAAGGAGAAGGGTACAGGAAAATTGTTGGGGGGAAGAAAGTCTGCTTACATGAGAAACGATGCTATCTCTTCATTCTTCTACTCAGACTGCACTTAAAAGGATGAAATCTCAAGATCTAGAGCTTACTGCTGAAGATAAGATGGCATCTCTCTCTCTGACATGGAGGACAACTCTAATGATACTTAAATGTAGACTGAAAATTGGGGGTGACTCAGTGGATGAACTGTCCCTGACATATCCATGCCTATGAAGTATATCTCACCTGACTAAAATCAGGTGACAGTGACTGCCTTTACGTGGTAGACACCAGTACGCCCTGTGATGAGAAAGAGTTTCAAGGTGTTCACAAGAGGATGTCCTGTCCCATGGCCCACTCTCTGTGTATGTCTCATGGACCTTCTTGCTGACAGTAAGCCATGGCCAAATCAATTACCCTGCCTGACAAGGACAAGAAAGAGTTTGTTGGTGTCTTCAGCTCAGGTCTTGGCAAAGAAAAGTGCCAGAACCTCATCTGAAAAAAATAAAAAGGAACTGACAGCAAGGACTGATGCAGTCTTCAGTCCTATGAGGGATTTTGAGCGCTCCTGGACCACCAGGTCAGGAAAGCTGTGTTTTCTGACCTGCAGTTAAGACTTCCCATGCTTAGCAGCGGTTCTGTGTATACACAGAGTAAGTTTGTAGCATTGACCCTGTCTCAACTCCCTCTGGATGCTGGCTCCAGAAGTATGTGTGTTCTCATGATATCTCTCAATGATGCTTTCTGTGAGATGTGCCACTGTGTTCTTCCCCAGGCTTTACACTTCTGCTCCTCTGATGTTCCTCCAGTCCTCCAGTGTCCCTCATCCCCTCTTCCCACCATCTCTGTTCTGCACTTGGAGTTCATCTGTTGCTTAAAACAGTTGCTTTGGTTATGTTCATTGTCTCACTCTCCCTCAGGTCCCTGCCACTGGATTCTCCCACCCAGAAATCCTGCTTTACTCTCCACTATCACTGCCTCTCATATGCCCTTTCCTTACTTGTGTTTGATTTTCTACCTCCACTGCACTCCACCGCAGCTTTCCCCTGTCCTTCCCACAGTGCTTCTCTTTCAATAGGCCTTGACAAGGAGACAGTAAGCTTTTATATGCTCCCTCATTAGAAAAACACTGTAAGGTCAAGAATCTGATGGGTTTCTTACTCACATTAGCTAAATCTGCATTACCCACTCTGGATGGATAATTTTGGGATCAAATACCTCATATAAAAGAGATCAAGCCAATACACAGACAAAATTATAGTGTTTTAACGCTAAATGTAGTATTTCATGTTTAGATGATCATTTTTACTGCTCAGGTAGGGTACTGTAGAAATGAACTCAACCCAGTTAATGACCATAAATAATAATGACGGCATTATTCTTTTGTCTTGTCCTTTGCACACACTAATCTGCTCTGACAGCCAGCTTTGCTCTTTTATTAACTCTCCGTCAGCTGTAATCAGTGATGGTGAAGTCAGGCAGCAAAATTTACATGTGCCAAGTCTCACCACTTTTTTTTCTTCTTGCTGAACCATTTCAGTCTTCAGTTTTGTGCATCTTTGGGATGGTGGTGGGGAGAAAGCGTGGGGGGAAGAAGGCACAAATGTGCTTTTTAACACGTTGACTTATCAGACTGAACAGCGTTCATAACATCACAGGACAGTGCTGTCTTTGGTTGCTCTTCCCCTCCTCCCTGTCTCCTGCCTATTTTCAAGAAGAATAAATATCTAACGGGAATTGGAAGTACTTCCTTGATTAAATATTTTGATTGTTTTTATTTTTTTAAAGTTAGAATTCCATGTTTGGGGAGGGGGAGGAAGAGCTTAATGGATCACTTTCTAGCTCTTGTGACAACGCTTCAGCCTATTTTAATGTATGATTTATGTCAGTTACTAATAGATTACCCGGAAGTTGATGATTAAAGTGGAAGTTTCTTTGGAGAAGGGTGATATAACTGAGGTCGAGACCTCCTAGTGACCTCAAATGTAACTATTACCCTTCTAGGTTAGTTGCAATTGGAGATCAAAGTGTTGGTACAGGAAACATATTTGGTCCTGAGGTTGTCAGCTGGGGGCTGTTGTTTGACAACAGGGTAGATGTGGTAGTTGGAAGGGAAATAAGTGTTTCCTTGCAATTTCTCCTTTGCTCACAGAGAAGGATAGCATAAAACACTCAAACTGCATTTTGGGATGTGGAATTGAAATTATTTTTCGTAAGGAATTCTGCATCTCACCTGAGTAAAAGATTGCTTCATAAACAGATGGAGAAAAGATTCAGCCTGGTGATTGCAACCAGCTCTTTGAATGTGGCAGCAAACTCCTTTTATTTGCTATTTGCAAAGCTGAAAAACTTTGCTTTATCTCTGGGGCTCCTGTTGTTGTAGTTTGTGCAGGTATATGTTACAGGGAAGGAGAAGAGGCAAAAGCCTCCGTACTCATTATGGATCACAGCGCATTTTATAGCTCATCTTAAAGGAGTGTACACGCCAGGAGTAGGTACACCAGAGCTTTGCTTAAGTGTGAAGGATTAAAAAAAAACCCAAACAAATCCAAACAAACTTGTTTCTGGCTGGCCATTCATGCTGAGTGACTGGTATCTTCTAGGCATTTTTCACCTAGACTTTCGTGAGCCTTAAGGTAAGAGTGATGAACACTCCTGGTTGCTGAGCGTGCCTCATTTGCAGCTCGTGTTTATGTTCTTTTAATGAAGATACCTCAGATCTGAGTGCCTCTCACCTAAGTCAGTGAAGATCATGAGGAACATCATCCACATTAGTAGAAGCGCTTTGCCTCTCTGAGCGGGCAGAGAAGCCAAGCTGCTGTTTCCTACTATGGAAATGCAGCTGTACTTGCAATGATGATAATTTTAATTTCAAAAATTTAATCATCCAAGTGTCTCTTGTGGACTTGCTTTTTATAAAGTCTCCCTTTTTCCTGGTGGTGCTGTTGCTGTTGTCCTGTCCTGCAGTGTGCTTGCATGAGGGCAAGGGGCTGCGAGACAGGAAGAACTTGTGTTGGCGATGCACAACTGGGTAACGCTCCAGTTTGTCCCCTCTTATTTGTGTTGGCTCTGTAGAAATGGAGGAAAAGCTCTAACGCCTGAGCCACAAAGCAAAGCTACGCAGTAGTCTTTTAGAATGGAGTTACTTCCCAGAGAATAAACTACCCTTTTTATCTCAGCACAGTTGTGCTACCTGGGTTTTAGTGAGATGCTGATGAACTGTGCTGTGTGTTTTGGTGATGCAGAGGCGAACTCTTAGTATCGCTGTTGATTGGTGCAGGTCTTTGACTCCGAGACTGCTGTGTGCAGTTGACATGGGCTCTTCTGCTTGTGTGGAGCCACAACTGCTTCTGCCTCCAAGCAGAGCCTAGGTCCTTTGAAACCATGTGTTAGGTCAGGGCTCGAGTTTATGAAGGGCTCTAACATCACCTTCGCTGAACACCATGTTGTAAAAATACCATTCCAGCAGTGAAAACATGGGTGGCATTTCAGGAACATGTTGACAAACCTGCTTTACAATGACTTTTTCTCTTGATGTGTTTTACTGAGCTGATTGAGTGGCAAGACTCTAAATATGTGAGGGCTAAAGCTTGCCCCGCAAAGATGGGTACATGCAGTAATGCTGGAGTTCTCAGCAGGGCTCTGTTGTCCTTGAAGTGCCATTGCGGACCTCTAGTGTAAGTATGTCGTAACAAAGGTGTTACAAAAACAGAAGTGAAAACTCATGATAACGACCCAGGCAGCCCTTTCAGGGTGTCCTGATCATTATCCTTGGTTTTGATTAAAGTTACTGTAAGGGAGACACTGGAAACTGAAAGGTGACTTTTTGAACAGAAAATACCTCTAGAAGAGGTGATCAAAAAGGGTTTTAAAGTCTGCAAGATTAAAGAAAGTCCTTCTATTTTTTTTGTGTATGGCTTAAAACATTTTTCCCATTTTCCAGTCACCTGAGTACCCTGAGTTTTTACTGACTGTTTTTGGAAAAACTTTCCTCTATTTTGCTATGAGTTGATGAAATGCCTCATCAAGAACCAAGGCAAAGTTTTCTCAATTCCCTTTTATTTAACAAGTTAATGATAAAATAAAATACACAAATGACTGACCACCCAGTTAAAAGAAAAATGTGTTCAGCTTCATTTCAAGTGAACATGACAATTTGTGTTCAGATGTGCTGATGGAAGCAGTTTCTGCCTCTTCCCTTATTGCCAATAGTAGGCAAACTCTGCATTTTTTTTAGATGTTGATAAATGCTAGGGTTGACATCTTTAGGTATAGTGCAACCTGTCTATGCTGTGGATCCTTCTTCAGGAAAACTTCCAAATTGCTGCAGATGCTTACCTCAAACTGCTTTTCAAAACTTACCTTCAAAACCACCCTTCACTGCTCCACATAAGCCCAACTGAAAATGAGACTTGTGACTCTGTATGAAAAAGCAAACAAAGAAAACCAAATTATTTCCAATAGTAAACCCATACCTCTTAACACCGCCTGTTCTACTGTAACATAACAGTCTCTGACTTATTGGTCAGCCTTTCTGGTCGAGAATAAATTTCTTTTGCAATCTAATATTTCCTTGAAGACTTTGTGTGGCTAACACAGTCAAACTGTCCTGTCCGCTCTAGGAAATGACTATATACTGCAGTATGGCTGTGGCAGAGGATAACAATAATTAATTGTCCTTTTTTTTTTTGTATTTGTGGTTCCCATTTACAAAGCGTTCTTCAAAACTAGTTGAATTCAAAGCATATTTGCATTTGAGGAAAGCTGGGAATTTGATCTAGCTTCAGGAATCAAGACCCAAAATAAAATGAAATATTGGATGTGCAGTAAAATCACATACCCCACAGAGATGGGTTTGTAATCCTGTGTGATGACTTTACTTCTGTCTGGATAGTTACCAAATAATAATATTGGGGGAGGGACAGGATGGGACCCAAAGCTTTAGACAATAAACCAGATGCGTCTAAGTTAGGTAGTTTGAGGCTACCATAGCTCACCACTTCTATTTCACACGCACACACGGATTTGGAGAACCCTATGGACCACCTCCTACTCAGCATTTCTTAGTTGCAAAATGTAACCTGAACTTAAGTTAAGAGGCTTTCTTCCTATCCCTTTACATGTATCCAAGAGGATTTCAAAGAAGCCCAGGGATTAGCTGACCTCCTCCCTTGATGTGTTATGGCTGGGCATGATGGGGCTAGTACTGGGGGAGGAGGGTGTAATTCCATCGCGTCCTACTCCAGCAGGCAAGTTTGTGGAGGAAAAGTCATCGTCTTGCTTATCTCCTCCCTCAGCACTGAGGGTATGGCAGGATTTGCAGTTACACCTGATGGTATCTGAGGAAAGGCGGAGGAATTTGCTCCTTTGCCAGAGCATGTTTTGCACTTCATTGCACTACTATAAATCACTCTATTCAGCTGTAACTCATGAATGAGTACTGGGGGTGGGAGGGGAGTAGAAAGGGGAGGGTGTGGAGGTTGAGTAGGGTTAACAAAATTTGAAACAGATTTATTGAAAACCCTTCAAGAGTAAATAAAAAAAGACAGCCCAGCTGCTGCTGTTCTGCAACAAGCAAACTATGAACAAGAAATCCTAGTAATTAGTTTCATTTGTAGGTGAAAAAAGGTCTTTGAGAGTGTCTGGCATTAATTATCATTAAGGGTTAGTCATCATTTCCATTTGAAAAACCTATATTTTTTATTTTTAACTTTATGTGTTGTCAGCTTACATGCAATTAAAGAACCCTCAAAGCAACTGAATCGCATGTGTCACTGGTACAGCTTTACTGGCTTCAAGACAGCAGCCTCTGCTTGTCCCAGACCCCCAGCATCCCTGGCTCTATGGAACTTAATTTCAGTGACAGCCTATTGTTTTGCACTACCCAAAGGGATCAGCTCTCCTTCCAAACTGTGCGCCTCGCTCACACCCTGCAGACAGCCTGGCTGCAGTGGCAGGGCTATTTCAGATGGCTCAGAAGGAGCCAGTAAATCTTAGGTGAGGTATGTGGGTGGAGACTTTCAAAAGCAGAGAGAAATGCTAGGTATCTGCATAGTTTCAGTGGTAAATCTCATACTCCTTTGTGCTCTTTCATACCTCCTTTAAAACAATTGAGACTGGTGTTCTCCCAAAAATGGGCTCTGCTTTAAATTAAAATCAAACTCCAGGTTTGGTCTTCAGCTTTGCTAGTGGTGGGATGGGTTTCTGTTTGTTTTTAGTTTTAATAGTCTCTTGCATTCTGAATTACAGCTGCTGCATGTCACAGCACTGTATATCTGCTACAAATGATCTTTGTTTATCTTGTATGTGAATTTTAAAGGTCTGTCGATTTGTACTGCGTCTGTAGGGAGAGACTGGTTTTATGCCTAGTAATTGCTTTATGGTGAGCAATAATGACTGGAAGAGGAAAGATTTGAGCTGGTTCGGTAAATACGTGGGTAGGATCCTACCTCCGTTGAAATTTTGCCACCAACTTAAACGCAGCCAGGCTTTCACTCCTTTTGAGT
This sequence comes from Psophia crepitans, assembly GCA_013399095.1. Lineage (NCBI taxonomy): Eukaryota > Metazoa > Chordata > Aves > Gruiformes > Psophiidae > Psophia > Psophia crepitans. The sequence continues at coordinate 401,760 of VWZZ01004978.1, read as the reverse complement.
ACATCACTAAGATTTTGGTAATTTGATCTCCTTATCTTTAAATGAGGCAACGATTAACACTCTGCTGGCAGAGCTTCCTGACCCAGTACAGCACAAGAGGAAGTGTTATCTGGCACATGGGATGCAATGCTTGGCTCCTGCGCTGTTCAGTGGAGCTTGTCAACAGAAAATATTTTGGTTGGCTGTGTCTAAGACCTGAAGTAATACTGTATCACTTTGGTTCATTATGGCATTAGGGTTTTCTTTTGTTTCTGTATCAGGAATAGTGTAGCCAGCAGGAGCAAGGAGGTGATTGTCCCCCTGTACTCAGCCCTGGTGAGGCTGCACCTCGAGTACTGTGTCCAGTTTTGGGCCCCTCACCACAAGAAAGACATCGAAGCCCTGGAGCGTGTCCAGAGAAGGGCAACGAAACTGGTGAAGGGGCTGGAGCACAGGTCTTATGAGGAGCGGCTGAGGGAACTGGGCTTGTTTAGTCTGGAGAAGAGGAGGCTCAGGGGAGACCTTATTGCCCTCTACAACTACCTGAAAGGAAGTTGTGGTGAGCTGGGGGTCGGCCTCTTCTCGCAGATAACTAGTGACAGGACAAGGGGAAATGGCTGCAAGTTGCGCCAGGGAAGGTTCAGGTTGGAGATAAGGAGAAAATTCTTCTCGGAAAGGGTGGTCGGGCATTGGAACGGGTTGCCCAGGGAGGTGGTGGAGTCACCATCCCTGAGGGTATTTAAGGAAAGGTTGGATGTGGTACTTAGGGACGTGGTTTAGTGGGTAATAGGTGGTGGGGGGATGGTTGGACTAGATGATCCTTGAGGTCACTTCTAACCTTAATGATTCTATTCTATTCTATTTATGGATTCGGGAGGAAATAAATAGGGCGGCTTTGCCCTAATGTGAAGAAGCAATGCTTCCAAAGGATCTCTACCCTGTCAGGATTCCCTAACTATGGTGCATTTAGATACTCATCGGTGTGCAAATTACAGCAGCTATGAAGATGGGTGGGCATAAAAGGAAGAATTGTTTTGAAATACTTGCCTGCTGGTATTAATAATGGCAAAACTAAAAGTCATTCCATCATTGTGATCCTTTCTATTATCCTGTTACAGTATATTCTTTCATGAGTTTTAATATGTATGTAGGTTACTTGTGGGCTTTGGTTTGTGACTTTCTCACTGGTGTCAAGTTATCTGCTGGGCAGGAACCTTTCAGACATTGATTTTGTCCTAAAGGAAAAGCGATAACAAAAAGAAAGAGTAAAGCAACAGTTATGAGTCTTAAATAGCTTTAATATTATTATTTTAACTCTGATTTACTTACTAGAATAGATTTTGGATTATTTCCATGTTAGTTGTTCAAAAATCTTCACTCATTTATTACTTTCTTCCTTCTCTCTAATTGTGTGATTTTTAGCTGTTTATGTACTAAAATGTGGGTTAACTGAATACTCTGAAGTGGAATCAACATAACTGTTCTGCAACATCATCTACACTGTACTGAGATAAAATTCCTCATGTAAAAAAAAAACCCAACTGTTGGCTGGTATTAGTATTAAATTGCCCCCGGGGAAAAGCCCTCAGTGCTAATTAATGAATCATGAAACTCACAGTTTTAAAGATAATCTTTGACACCTATAGCTATTCATAAGAAGAGCATTTTCATCAGCAGATTCCATCAGAAATTACTAATTAAAGCTTCCTCTTCCTGCTCTGTGTTTAGAGACAACATAGGGGGAAAACGGCTGGTAAAGCTAGGATTTTATTCAGGTTTTCAGTGCAGTCCAATTTGCATAATTCTAATAAAGCATTATTAAAATCTATTAACACTTGTCTATGGCAATTACGTTAAGTTTGCTATTTTGAATGATTGTATTTCATGCAAACTGAGATAAGGAAGCATGGAGGGCTAGCAAAGAATGCAGTGTAATCCTGGGAAGGACGTGTGAAAAAATATTATTCACAAGGCACAAACTTTAGAAAGGAATAAATATCATCGGCTTTCTGAAGGACAGTGGAAAATTCTTCGCTCTGCAGAGTTGAGGTTCAATCATGGCTGCCCTCAGATGTTTATTTTACAATATATATGATATACAAGACTGGTTGAACATCATGATATTTTATTATAAAACCTGGAGGGCACTGTCCTCTAGAGAGAACTGAAGATTTTAACTAATATTGATTATTTAGTACAGACTGTAAAGATTGTAAGTTAAAATGGGGAAAAGAGAAAACCAAGGAAAGATTTACAAACTTCTTTTTTTATAGATTCTTGAAGGTTTCAGGGTAAAAAAAAATTGTAAAAATTTGAGTAACATTAATTCATAAACTCCTTTAACAGTTACTGTGTATATTGGCTTTGTTTACCCAAATTACAGCACAAACACGGTTCAAACCCATGGAAAGAGCAAGCATTGGTACCTGGCTTGCCATTCTGGCTTGAAAACCCTGCTTCATCTATATTTCTATAGTGCAGCCCTTCATGCTCAATTGTGGATGAGTTATGGCATCTCAAAGCTCTTGGACTAATGCCCCTGTAGGGTGACTGCCCACCACCCTCTTTTTTCCTGCTGCCCCACACTAGGAAGTGGGGTCAGGGTGAATGTGGCTGCTGGTGGTCCCCATGCAGCCCAGCCCCAAGGGCTGTCTCTGGCTGTGTTTGCATCGAGGGCCAGGGAAGGCTGACCTGCTCTGGGAAACCAGGATGGCTTCTGGTGGCCTGAGTTCAGACATTTCTCAGGTTGTTTTTTTTCTGCTGCATTTGCCATGGGCACCAGAAGCTCAAAGCTGCAGCTGCTCAGCAGAGGACCCTTCATTTTTGCAGACTGCTGTTTCTAGGTGGTTAAAAGACTCTTCACTCAGGGGAAAGATAGTGTAACTACCAGGCATGCCTCTCGTGTTAAATTTGAGTACTCCTGGCTCTTTGAGAGCTTCCTGAGGAGCTTTGGTCCTTTAGCCCCCAACAACATGATATTTAATCAGAGTTGTAAAGAAATTAAAAATATTTTTCATCCCAAGGGATAGATATGCATGTAGTATACTTATCCCAGTAATAATTTGCATTTGTAATCTATATTGGACCAACTCACTTGAATTCTGCTTATCAATCAGTTTCTAAGGCTTTTAAAGCGAATCTTAACCAAACACAATCAAGAGAAGTCAGGTCGTTTCTTCCACATCTGGAATTCCCTTGTCTAAATTACATGGTCTTTAGGATGGTGAATCATCCCTGTGTCAGTAACGAGTGAGAGCTGGAAATGTCGCGTTATTTGGAAGGGAAGATTCTTAGCTCTCCTCTATTGTTTGTTTTGAGTGTCAGTATACCTAGAGGTATTGGGCTTTCTGTGGTCTTTCTGTCCTTGAAGTCTTCCACTCTTATTTTCCATGTTCTAGAGGGAGGAAAAAACCCACAACCCAACAATAAAGACTGTGGCAGTTATGCATTTACTTTGCAATGACCTTCCAGGATTACATCACCCTGGAAGTCAGCTATTTGGCTCTCCCTTGAAGAAACTGTCTGTCTCCATCTCAAATTGTCTGTTAACTAAATCCAGCCTTTATGTGGTTTTATCAGAGATAACCTTGGCAGCGACTTCCTACCAGCGCAAGATAGGCTTCACTGGAACCAGAAACTGTGAAGCAATAAGGAGACTCCTGGAATGGGAGATGGTGCTGGGCTATTAAACCATCTTTCTGAAAGAATAGGATATCTCCAAGACCTTTGCATTTGGTTCTCGATAAGGCACGATTTTGAATTTGGCTCCTTTTCTTGCCAAGGTCTCATATGCTAATTCACATGCACAGTATAAAATACAAGTTTGCTCATCACTAACCATGGTATTTTTTTTTAAAGGCTACAAAGTTTTTCAGGCACTCTGCTGTTGTTGAACAGTTTTCTTAAATGGGAAGGTTTTGCCATAGTGTGGGCTAGGCGACTGTACAAATGTCTGGGTTGACACTGTTTATATAATTTTCAGAAAAATTCTTGTAGGGTTCTTTTTTTGAAGCTTCTCTAGTTTATTCATTAACATTTTCTTCTCTGTAGCCTGCTAAGCTGGAATTATGAAAACAATACCAGCAACGTTTTGGAGTGTTCTTCAAAGCATTTTTAAAATAGTTTTCTAATACTATGTGGCAAGAAATGAAAAACACAGTATTTTTTCTATTGTACAGCAGAATACATGCAAGTATAATAGAATATAAATGTTTTATAGACATTTTTAGTTTAAAAATGACCTCCCTAATGCTTTGGACTTGCACCTCTTGCAAGTGATGCTATCACTCCCAACTCTTGCTAGGGAACAATTTACGTCCCAACATCCAGTACGGGGAATGTGACCGTTTTGTCTTTCTATTTCTGTGCTGCTTGCATGACCCAAATTGCCACTGGAGTTGGCACTAACCGAGGGCGTGCAAAGAAAGCGGGAGTGGGCTCTCTGCCGCTACTGCCTGGAGGGAGATGGAATGTGATAATGTTCTCTGTTTCTCAAGCTCTGCTGTAGTTCGAAGATTTTTTGTGATGGGGGGGCGATTTAATTTGGCAAAGCGAGTTCTCTCCTTTGTCTGTAAAACTGTTACCACGAGAAACAGGAAGAATGTTCTGAGATCTGGAGCGATCTGAGTAGTTGTACAGTATTAATAGCCGTCTTGTGCTCTATGAATGACTTTCCTCTGTGCTCTTGGGAAGCCTTTATTGTTTGGAACAAGGCCGTTGGTGGCACCAAAAATAATCCAAGAAAACTTGCTACCAGCACTGTTCTGCTATGGCCCAGGCACAGAAATAAAAACAAAGTCTCTGACAACTATTAGATTTCTCTATTCAAAGTTAGGCCTTTTGCTGACTGTTAAAGGGAAAACATACAGTTAATGGTGTATTAAAAAACTTACATACCACTGTCTACACAAAGTGACCAGTGAAGATCCCTGAAAAAACTTTTTTATTCTTTCGTCCAAAATTATTACTGCGTTTTCTTTTGCTTTTCTCCATCTGGCTATTTCTTGCCATCTGTGGTAATCGCGACTGAAGTCTGCGAGCGCATTTCTTAGATTGGCAGCATCTTTAAAAGTGCTGAGCAACTTCTTTGGATTTTTTTTTTTTAATGTAATGTCTCTTGTGCCTTTCTACAGCTTGCATGCAGCTCTCTAAATATGTTTTCATGTCTGTCTTTTTTTGCTCCCCCACCCAGTTCTTCTGTGACAACTAGCTGCCTTTGCAAAATGCTTCTGGGTTTGCTTCATACCACAAAGTCTAGGCAAATGAATGTTTTCTCTAATATATTTATGTAGATTATTAAGAGGAAAACAAACCTAGGACAAGAATAAAATTAATCATTGGCTTACTAGTTTGGCATTGTTGCTTGCATACAGAAGTGCTTTATATCAAACGTGCTTTTTTTTTTTGTAAGTCATAAATAAATGACAAGCAGGAGTACCAAGCTTAGCCCAGCATGAGTATTGACAGTGGTTACTGCTGACAGCTTTTTGCTGTTTCCAAACAACATGTTTCATTCCCTTAACTCCATTGTCATAGGGAATAGGGCAATACCAAGCTATTCAGCAGAGACACACGCAATAAGGAGTGTTCATGGCTTTACTTTTGTCTTGACTTGAAGAGGTTTTGATGAAATTGTGCCTGGGAGACTTTGGCCTGGCACCCCCGAGTTAGAGGCCCTGTCCGCAGCAGAAATTAGAGACCCACGATTTCCCTACGAAGAGACTGCGCTGCGCTATTTTGGGAGAGCGCTCCTTCTCAGCCCTCCGATTTGATTTAATTCAAAACCACCAAGCGAATGTGGAGGGGGAAAATCCAGTAGTCCCGGTAGTTGTAAAGATGCATCTCTTATTTTTGACTGGAGCTTCCCTTAATATTAAGCTGGGAATATTCACCAGAAGGGGAACGTACTGTTGTATCTTACCCCGTGGGTAACGTAGCTGTGGCAGCAATGCCCTGAACGTAACAGAAGCCATGTGTCAGCGTAGCTGCTTTGGCTCTGCTTGGGCAGGGAGCAATAGGACAGTAAAATAGAACCCAGAAAATGAAATGGCAGGAATTAGGTTTTGAGGGAGGCTGCAATGTTTTCTTGGTTTTTTTTTGTTTTTTTTTTTTTTCAACTATCAGTGAGAGTGAGGACACCTTACCTTCCTGAGTCGAATGGGTCCAGTTCTGGCGTCGATAGGGTAGGGATGCCCACCACTCGCCCGAATGCAGCAGTCTGGGCAGCTTTTCCCTTCTACGTGTTTTCTCACAGGAGTCAGCTAAATTAAAAGATAGTAACCTCAACCCTCTTAAAAGAGGCTGTTCCGCAAAGTGAAAGTATTCTGGTGTATCTCCAAGCTGTCATGTCTGTCTTCATCTGCCTTGCTTGCTGTGTAGCCTGTATCACTGGAAGCTTTCTGATGTTAGCAGCAGCCTGTCTGGTTTGTCTTGGCAAAACTTGTCACCTTTTTTTTTTTTTTCTTTTAAAGAGCACTTTAATCCTCACATCTTCCAAGAATTACTTTTTTGTGTTTGTCTGGTAGAAGCGAAATAACAAACAATCTAAACCCTTTTGCTTTTCACTGGAATTTAAAAGCTGTTCTTAATTACAGGGCTTCATATGAACTTAAATAGAGGGAGATAATAGTGTGACAAGGGAATTTCAGTCTGTCTTCAGTCAGTTTAATTTTACCTGGGAGGTCAAGCATGTTGGCTACAACTTGTATACTGCTGTTTCACTAGAGCAGAAAAGAAGTGAAGATTTTGTTTTCCTCAGTTTATGGCACATCACATTAGTGAATAAAAGCACATGCACACTACTTATTTACCAAGTCACAAATAAAAGCAGAGGGAAAAAATTCTAAAAAAACACTGCTTTTGCTGGTATGATACTGAATAGATTTGTCTTGATGCCTGTTGAAACCTATCCGATGAAATCAGTTTTTCTGCCTTTCACCTTTGTATTTATTCTTCATTTTAAGCAGGATGGATGACTTGCCTTCATTTAGTCTGTCATTTGACCAGCTCCAAAGAAGTAAATATTCTAATGATGACTCTCTTGTTTTTAATGGTAACGTAGCACTTAGATTAAGTGATGAGAGTAAGAAAGTAACCACGATAACCTGGTAATCAAACAAGGGAAACCAAACAAGTAAGAAGGCAGGGTCTGGACAATGCACAAGCCCATGCCAAATATTGCATAGCCACACATGATGCGTGTTGAGGAAAGCATTGCGCCAGGTGAACTACGAGACCTGTGCCCTCCATACACCGTTGCATGAGGGAATGGATCTTTATCCCTTTCAGTCTCGTAGAGTCTGCATCAGTGCTGCCTTGTCATCACGTTTTGTGCTTGGAAAGGACCTTTCAGTGGTTACTTACTGCATGGTATTTACGGAGCACTAATAATTTCCTACATAAGGTGCGTAGAGGCAACAGAAAGAGGTTGCTGATGAGTGCTTTTAAAGAATGGGTAATTACAGAAAATAATATTGAATAATAAAAATTCAAGTCTGGCCCTTTGGAAAGCATTTCAAAATGTTATTCACAAATAAATTTATACTAAATAAATTAACCTTGCTGATCTATCTGGTATATATTATGAAAGTAGGTTCAAAAGTGGTGTTCTTTGGGGTGTGTGTGATATTTGAGATATATGCCTTGCACTAAAGGTATGAACAGCTCTTTTTTGAAACCAGTGGAATGAACACCATTGGTTTGAAATGTTTTGGATTAGGCCTTGACATGTTAAAATTGCATAGAAAGATGCAATCGGTGCACATGGAAATACCAGCAACCGAAGAGTACACTGGGAGGGAATGTGGCTGGAATCTGGATTTGGGAACTTGCTGGGAATTATTCTTTACAGTGCCCTCACTTGTTGAAAGTCAAAGGTATGGGACTGGAACATTCTTCCATGCAATTTTCTTTGAAATACTGAGTTTTGTGAGGACTCGTATAGATAGTGAGCAAAAATATTTTTTAACTTTTAGTATTTTCTTGAACAAATAAAATAATTTAAAATATTTTATGTCTAAAATTTAACAAATAAATGTGTGGGTAAAATGATTTTAAAATTAACTTTTAAACTAGTCAACAAAATTTTCAGTTCAATTCTTGTATTAAACAGAGCTTACAGCTGAAGTGCTGGAGGGACAAGGTGTCATGATACTTCACTTTTTTTTTTATGGTGCATTAATCAGATGAATAAGAGAAAAAAAAAAGGCAGGAGTTGGGACAGCCTGCAGGGATTAAAATCTTCTGATTTGTGCTAGGACTTAGCTGCTGCTTGGGCACATAAGTCTATGCAGACCACCAAACAGAATATAACCACAGCTGGTGTGAGTTGTTACCCTAAACCACAGCTTTTCCTGAATGGACAAAAGAACATTCTTTGTCTTAATGTAAATCTTTTCTACAACATAGAACCAATACTTTTTATTGCTACTGTTGTTTAAATATTAGCTTTTGTAGTACACTTGCCAGAAGAAGCATTCTCTCTATTTTATGAAAAAATTGCTGGAGTTTACCTCTAACTTGTACATCAAAGGGATACTTTTCTGGCAAGGATATGAATGCCACTACACGTGGCATATAAAGGTGTAACAACTGGCCATTTCGATTGCCTTGAGACACTAAGTGTAGTGTCTGTATGTACACACATGCCTATGTATGTACATGCATTTATGTCTATTACCAAAGCATTTCTAGAGTGATATTTTATTCAGTAAGGTTAAATCTGATGCACAGGTCCTCTGAAGCTGAAAAAGAAAAATATTTGAAGGAAGAAAACTTTCACACCTGCTGGTCTTCTGCTTGTTGTAATGCTCTTGATTCAGACAGAAGCAGGATGCAACTTTAAGACCAGGAAGAGAACTTGAAGGGACTCTGCAGTGTTTGTGGGATTACTGTGTGTGTATGGGATGACCTCTCAGCTCACCATGCATCCAGTCAGGGGAGAGGATAAACCCTCTTAATTTAAATCTATTTACAAAGTGAATTTTAGAAGCTTGAATCCAGAGGAGCTGAAATGTTGGGGATTTTCTTGGTTATTGGTGTTTTTTTTCCCCCAAATCATCTTTCTGGTTCATTTTTTAAAGTGATGCCTATAAAAAAAGTATCCTGTCACAATTTTTTCTTGCTCAATTTTCATATTAGTACCTCCCCAATGCATACGCCTTTTACAGCTCCATTTCTTCTGGAACAGAAGCTCCTGTTGGCTTCTGTAAGGTCACGGTTCCCTTGTGGTCCGTGACCCCCGTGCTTTGGCTTGCGTGTCAAGGTCAACAGAGAAGTCCTACCTTGCAGAGATACAGGAGGAAAGTGCTGTGGCGTTGCTCTCTATCTGGAATAATTGTTCTTTATGAAACTGTGCAAGGCAGCTGTGTTGACCGAGGGCTGTTTAAACCCTCTCCTGAAGGCAGAGCTGGAGGATCTGGGGGAGCAGAGTGCTTGGTGGGAGGTCATGGCTCGTGGTCACTCTCACTGCTGTGCCATGACACTTCATAAAGCTGCAGGACTGACAGAGGTTGGTTTCTTTTGGTTTTGTGACTCATGTTGGATCCTTTGGAGTCTGAGGGTGAGCCGAGGTTGCATACTTTTTTCTGCCTGGAGACAGTAATTAGGTCTCCCTCCCCTCAGAGCAGGTGCCCATTTTCCTGAAGATTTGCAGGAATCTGGTGATGTTGAGGTCCCTGACCTTCTGCCAGCTGTGATCAAAGTCAGGCAAGATGCTCAAAAGTTGCTGGGAGATATATGGATGGACACACACGTGCACACACTCAGCGTGATTGTATTAGCCTTGTCTCCTTAAGAAATACATGAAAGCTATATAATTTAATGGTTGGATACGCGTTCTGTGAGTGGTAATGAGAATGCTGCCTTCACCACACAAAGTGCTGACTTTTGAGGGAACTCTTTGAAGAGTCGGGGACAGCCACATTGCTGCAGTGGTGTGAATACACACGTTTGGGCTTTGCCTAAGTGGTGCTAACATTTATCTCTACCTACTTTCTTTCTATTTAAGCATCTGGTTGGAATAAGCTTCTGGGGGAGAGGTTACCTACGGTCCTTGAGCTGATGGAGACCGACGCTGAGCCCATTTTGACATGCATCCATGTCCACGATGATACACTGCGGCCTCAGATGTTCATTTTACATGGCAGCTTGGACTTTTTCCTTTCTGTTTCTCAGCCGTTGTGCGTTATTTCCCAGGAACCAGCTTCCAAGGGCTGTAGCAGCTGATGCAAGAGCTCCAAAAAGTTGCAAGGGCTAGTGACTGAAAATGCAGTTGTCAACCATTAAGCGGAGCAGCTGCCGTGGCAGGCTGGGCAGCGCGGGCAGGCTTGACTTTGCCTAAGTGTCCTTCTACAAATTGTGTTCTGGAAATGAGAAAGCTGTGTTGCGTGATAAAAATAATGTTGTCACATACTTTTTCAAAGTGAAGCCAGCATGAAAATACAGAGGAAGTTAAAAACTTGGTCAGGAAGAACAACGCAGACTTTTGATTCAGTTTCAGATGGACTGTCTTAAGCCATGGGTGTCACCAGAGGGGCACAGAATTTTGAATAGCTGGCTTCTTTACCAGAACTCAGAGTGAAACTAGAGTTAAGGTGTGTCATAGGTATAAAAGCTAATTTTACTTTAGATACGGTAAAGAAGAGCTAGTTTTCTAGCTAAAACTTTGGGTGGTTACAGTATATTTCTAGGAAATGTGCGCCGTTTTTCTGCTGCAATACAATTCAGAAACTGATCTCTTTGGCCGTAGCAAAGCGCAGAATACCATGTGTGTGTGTATCTTGATCTGTGGGAACCCTTTTTGATCTTTAATTGCAGACTATAGGCTGAGTAGTGTAAGAGGTCTATATTATACAGATATATGAAGCCTTACTGCATGCTTGCAAGAGGAGAGAGAGCTTAAACCATAGGGTATTTTTCCTCTGGCTTTCACTTGCTTAATCATATAAACCCAAGTTTTTTTTTAAATGAGTAACTAGAATAACTTTTACTCAGCAATGTCTTTGTTACTATTTAGAGGTAAGAGTTTCATAGAAATCATATGCTGTCCCAACACAATGCCCAAATCAAGATATGTTCTATGCTCTGCCTGCATTTCTGCTCTATACGGGTGGGTTTCCACCTTGGATGTGCACAGGTCTTCTGAGAGTCCCATCCTGCTGTGGGTCCCAGCTGCAGGTGGGCATCTCCCTGCAACAGGGGGCTGGGAAATGCATCTGTCTTTGGGTTGTTTTCTATAACTTCAGCATCGTTCTTATACCTGCAAGATTAATGTTCAGTGTCACTGAAAGGATTTTGACAATTACATCTGGACCTTTCAGGAAATACAATTTTTATTTGATGTTATCATCGGTTTAGCATTTGTAGTTCTTTGAGCAATCGTGATCTAAGAGGGTGCAGTAGGGTACTCAGAGCCTCAGATCTGGTTAGAGTAATAGTTAATGGCTATTGCAGATTTGCTTTGCTCTTGAGCCAAGAACGGATGAATGCTGGGAGCCAAATTTGAAAGCTCGTCACAACTACATGAAACGGAAAAGTGGTCTCTGCAACATATTGAAAGTTGCAGATGACAGAAATGATATTTATTGCTATGGACAGTAAAATTTATGTACATTAAAAAAATGCAAACTTTGGAGAATGATGGGAAGCACTGACAGGAAACGCCTTAGAACAAATTTCTGCAAGACAAAGTGGCCGGAGGAAGTAGCTTCAGTGAAAATGTTTTATTTGTTCTGATCTGGGGGCCAAATGATAAAATACAAGAAAAGTCAACTTCTGAAATATCATTTCCCTTCACCCAGTAAAAGTCACCTCAACTTTGATGCATAACGTAAATGTTCTTTCCTGCATAGCTTTGTAATTAGAAATACTGTTGTCTTTTCAGAGAACTATTTAACTGGAAGCTTTACTCCAGCTAAAATGTACTGGACTGTCCTAAATATTGGGTAAATGTTGCCCTGTTCTCTTAAGTAAAATATTGTTGGTTGAATATTTAATTTGTATATTGTTCCCTTCCTCCTCCCCAACATGTTTTTTAGTATTTAGGAAGCCAAGCCAGATATTAAGTGGAACATTAGTCTTGCACAGGAGAAGATTTAAATTGCTGCAGGTTTTTGTTTATATTACAGCTTCCCCTTTGTTTTTTTTTTCCAGCCTAGCTATTGCTGTCTCATGATGCTACCTGAATTACTGGGAAGCAAAACTGAATTCTAAATAAGAAAAACAAGGTAGACCGCTTCAGTAGGCAAAGCTGGGTGAGCTGCTAAACATTTTAGATACAATAGATTAAAAATTTTGGGAAACAGGAACGGACAAGGTTGGAGTTTTTTTTGTCTGTCACAGAAACAAAAGTCCAGAGTTGTGTAATTCTATTTAAAAAGTTGTATAATCTGTTAATTCCTGTACTGCAATCACCCCCAGAACATCAGTGCATGTATTTTGACTTGGCTCTGTCAGGGAGAGGTAAGGAAGTGTTTGGTTTTGGATTTTCCTTCCCTTGGTACAGCAGGCAGAAAAGCTGCAGAGATATGTGTGTTAATTAACTCAACCAATTCTGAGAGAGAAAAAAATAATCTCAGTTCAAAACTACTGTGTATAGAAAACTTGGCTTTGAACTGAACTTTACTTTTTGCAGAAATCTTTTGACACATCAGATAAGGAGGAAAACTAAGGAAATTTTGGTTAAGTCAGAGGTCAGTATTTTCAACAGAGGTTAATAATTCTAAAATATTATGAAGATGGACCTGAAATCATTGTCTGCCAGGCTGTAGTGGAGCATCTTGAGAGAGGCTAGGGTGAGTGAATGGCACGGGGAGCAGAGTGCAGTGTTTTGGGGCCCCAGCCAGGCACTGAGGGATAGGATGGATGTGGCCAATCTTTGCCAGCAGCCAGAGTGACCATGGGTCAGTGCAGTATGAGACAAGGAAATCACTTTATACCTGTATATAAATCATATATAAAGATACATACATGTAAGTATTTAAAAATTGACTCAATTATTTGAAATACTGAAATAAAGAGAAAGGGTGCTGTAATGCTCAGAACTTCCAATAAAAATAAGGAAAGAGGAGTCAGGCTAGTCAGCAGAGGAAAAATAAAGAAAGGAAAAAAGCTGGCATTTCTTGCTATATTTTGCAAACTTGACTGTGGTAGGTAGGTGTTTTAAGCACCAAACTCTCAGCTGCCTGTGTGAACTTGCAGGGTATGACCCTACTCCAGCTGAAGGAAAGGGCAGAGCTCCTGTTGACTGGGGCAGGGCCAGACTCTGCTCCAAACCTGCGTTTTTTCCATCACAGTAAATCCCAGGGGCTTCACCACTGACTGCTGCGGGTTGGGGTCTGGCTCCCTCGTGGCTTTGGAGTGGTACGTGGTGTTTGGCTGTGACGGGAGGATTTGGGAGGAGGCAGCAGGGCTGTATACCTGTGAGATTTGGAGGCACAGAAAGCATTATATGTCACAGTCATTTAAGCTGCTGTGCACTTAGCACTGAAAGTTTTATAGAAAGGCAAAGTATACAATTCAATTACAACTGCTGCAATGCAATCCGAGTTGATCTAGTTTCTCCCACATGAGCTGACCACAATTTTAAGCTTGGCATAGCCTGAAAGCTTGAGGAATGTATTTCCAGTAATTGCCAGGCCACGTCATTGTTTCTGTGTATACATAAACACTAGGCTGTGATCATAGTGGTCATGCTTGAGCTGCTATCTGAAATTCACTTGTGCTATAGGGATTGACTAATCTGGTTCATAGTGACAGCAGTTTCCATATACTGTATTAGCTCTCTTTGACTGTTAGTGCCATGCGACTCCAGCTAGACTCGGAAAACAAAAACTGTTAAGAAGCACTAGGCACATGAGTCAAGCAGCAGAAAACCCATGTGTCATCGCACGATCCGGGATTTGTCAGCTCAGGAAATCAGGCTGGGTTGCAGAAGATCCATTTATAAGATGCCAAGAGCACCAAGCACCTAGTGAGGAACAAGAGGCAGTCATTTAGTTTTCAGTCATACAGGAGAGGAATAGCAAATAGTTGGTCTTTTGCAGCCTCGAGACATGGTCTTGCTTGACCTGCATAAGCTTCTCCCTCAGTTTTTGTTTCTCTCTCTGAATGCCATGCCACATGTACAAAAGTTAATTCCTAAATCCGTATCCTTTTGTTCCCAGGCAAATTTGTTTGTGAAGTATGTAGGTTTGGGCTTTTCTCCTGTTTCTCTCAACTTCAACCTATGCAACTGTTACGACTTCTTTAGCACTGGGTATACTAAAGCTTCAAGTTAAAACTGGGTGCACTTCTTTATTTTCTCCTAGCAAATCTATTTCTTTCGAGTTTTTTCTCAGGATATTGATTGCTGGTAATTTAATGTGTCTCAACTATGAAAAGCTGTTATGACAGGTTCACATGCTATTGCAGTTTTTTATTTCCCCATTCACACACAAAAATGGAAGATTTTCCTCGCTGGAAACTGTAATATATAATTCAGCTAGCATCACCCCTCTCAGTACCCAGATGCCGTGACTTCCAGCAGTTGGACCATTATTTTAAAATAGTCCAGTCTGTAACTATTTGACCTGTTCTCTGTTATACTTCTGTAAAAGAATTAGCCAAATTAAATGAATCTTTAGGTAGCTGAGCCCAAAATCAGCAAAGGATGTGATTAACTATTTGGAATTCTGGACATAAAATTAATCCTGTGCTTAGGTGAGAAGTGGACAAACGCTTGGGATCCTCAGCACCCCTGCCAGGCACATCACAGGATCGTTCCTGTGAGCTGGCTAAGGTCTGTACATAGTATGGGTAGAAAAAAGTGACCCTATTTCCTATACTTCTGCTCGCCCCTGATGCCAGCCCTGCTCTTGTCAGCCTTGACTTTGCGAAGGAAAGCAAAACTATCAGTCGTCTTGCTGTCTGCAGCTGCTTCTCTGTTCTGGGTTGAGCTCACCCTCCTGGGGAAGGTGGTCTTTCAGACAGCCTCCACACTGCTGTGCAGAGTAGAGGTGAAGACCACTGTAGGTCCACAGGCAATACCCACTACTTTTCCCTGGCTCCCATGGCAGAATAACCCCTTTCCGCTGCCATCCAGTGTGACTCAAGAAGTAGAAATACCTGACATGGAGGTTAAAGCTTAAGTGCTTCAATTAGAGGATGGGAAGGAACTTATAGAAGGAAAAAAAGATCTTATCTGTAATTGATTTGCCTTGAAAAGACTGTACTGCATTATGTAGACTGAAGGTAATTTTTAAGATTGCAGAACCAAGTATGCCCAGCTTTGGAAATGTCACCCATGCCCCCCTTGCTCCGTGCTGGGAGGGGGGGAGCTTCCCCATATGCTGTGACTGTTCCAGTGGCTTCCCCAGCCTGCCTCCCAGGGAATCCCTGCTTCCCCATCCTCACCAGCATTAACTCGTCTCTCCTGGTGTTTGGCCAGCAGTGGCTCAAAGCTCTGCCCGTGTCAGTGCTTGGCTGCTCTCCTGGTTTGAATGAAAGGAGCAAACTGAGTGACAAATTACAGATTTGGTGAAATGAAAAGTTCTCAAATCACTTGTTGCTCTGGTTTATTAATAGCGAACCTAATCTGACTTTTCTGTAGATCAGAGGAACTGGATACAGTGATGTGGCAGTAGATACACGATTTTGAAGGGTTATGTGAGGCCTGATGCAGATGCCACTTCAGTCCATAGAATTTTTCCTTATTGCCTTTCATGAGGGGACTAGCACTGCTTGCTTTCAGCTGGCTTTTGGCTCAAGTGCTGTAGTGAAAAGTGAAAGATGAAGATGTGCCACCCAAAGCAAAGTGTGATTTATTCTCTAGTTAGTTGGTATTGATGTGAAATTATCAAGTCTATTGTTATGAAAGCCAAAACCTGGCATGGTTTTGTATATGGTTCCACAGAAACACAACAAAGCACTGCAGTGATAGTTACAGACATCCAGAATAAAGGAGAATTTATGGGTGTGGGGCTTTTTCAATGGCAGACAAGGGACAGTTTGAGAGAAAGGAGAGGAGGGAAGACCTTAAAAAATAAAGAAATGATCCAACATTCCATATGCAGAGAAAACAATTTCCATGCTTCTTATAAAAAATGTGTTAAATCAGCTAACATTGATATAACTTCAAGCAATTAGGAGCACGCTAATAATGATATGAGTCTTCAGCTGTAAATAATTACGCTGCCTCAAGGCTATGCTTTAATTCTTGGCTTGCTGTATCTATAAACAATAATCAAACTGCAAAGCAAGTTGTGCTGTTTTTGTTCACAATTTGTGAAATGATTCCTGTACCCTACAGTGATGCTGATGGCTATTTTGACCTTCAGGAACTCCGGCCTGTGAGGCTAAGAGCTAATGTGTACTTCCATCGATCTGAGTTACAGGCACACAGCAGGTTACTGTGCCTGTTCTTCACAAGTACAAAAGCTGCTGTCGTCAATCAGTGTGTGTTGTGAAAAGGGGGCTTGCTGCTGAGACTCAATAAATAGGGACATTAGGAGGAAATGCTATAATTGCTGCTACCCACATCTTGTTAATGAGTAATGTACAGTTAGACTCCATGCAATTGCAGCTAAACTGTTTATACAATTTATTCTTATGTTGCAACTAACATTTAACATAATGAAGTATCATAATTGCAGCCATTAAAGTCAAGATTAAGATTTGTTTAATTAGAATTAAGAAAATGTAGAATAGACTTTGAAAATGTAGGGTTTACTGGGTGGAATCTGCAGCATGTAGGGAAATTCAGAGAATGGGTATTAAAGAGCTTTGTTTGTAGAAAAACCGTGCCGATGGGGCATGATTCTTCTGCTGCTTAACCCTGCTTTTGGAGCAGCTCTGTTACAAAATGAATGCATGGATGCAGGTGTAAAAATTGAGAACAACCTGGCCTCAAGTTCCAACTCTGATTTTTAAATCCTCTGATCAAATGTAAAATGGTATTTATTTAGAATGCAACGTGTGTGATAGGCTTCCTATTTCACTGCTAAATCACACCATACAAATGCAGAGCCGTGGTTTTCTCCATGATGCAAACCTGAAATAGGGGAACTGGGGAGGGAATAACTCCTTAGACATGATGCAGAATTGTTGTGTATATGTAGTGTTCTAGGAATAAAGTAATTAATTACTCTCAACTGTCTTAAAGCACTCTCTAAATATGCAGTCAGATTCAGGCAAACACTAGTACTGGGGGGAAGTATGTGGAAAACTGAGATTAGACCCCAAAGCAGAAACTGAGAGAGATATTTGTCTAAAATTGCAAGTAACTTTTTGGAGGTGTAACAACATTCAGAGATGTCAGAAATATCTTAAGACTCCATGCCAGGCTTCTGGTGGAGCAGAGTAGACAATACACTGGAAGAGTCATGTAGTTTTTAACACAGCTCAATTAGCTGGGAAGGGCAGTTGGATGGGATGTCTCTCTCCCAGGGGCTAATATGTCCGTGGGAAACACCACCACCACCACCATCAATAACCTCATCTCTACTTAGAGAAAAGTGTTTTCCATATAGTGATGCAAATAATGTTATGGTTTTAGTTTGGCTCAGAAGTAACTGTCAATAATAGAATCTGCGTTTTGAGAAAACCAAAGCAATTTAAAAGGTTTCCTGCAATTTTAATTTTTTTTTTTTTTACTTTCACATTGTGGTTTTTATTCCCCTCCCCCCTTTCATTTTGAGGTGACGGGGCAGGGGCTTGAATACCTGACCAGATTTGGCATGGGCTGGTTAAGCTGACATGGAATGGTCAATTGTTTTGTTTTGGGATGCTGTGAATTCTCTTGTGAATAGGATTTTGTACAGATCATAATTGGCCAAGATGTGATGCTCAGTAATAACATAGCTCTTTGTTCTTTTCATAGGTGCTAGAAGCTTTTAAGGAAATATACCTTTATGTTACTTGCAGGCTAGATTTTCAACTTACTGAGTAAATGTATTGCCGTAAAGATTCTGATAATGACATATTAAGGAACTCACTAGTCATAAATGCTGTAGTCAAAAGTGATAATTTATGCGGAGAGTAATTATAGATGACAAACAGAAACAAAGACCAATTAGGACAATTACTGCTATAGTGTCATATCAAATGAAGTTTTTAGCATTCTTAGTTCTCTGGAATAAATCACAATGTAAACCTGTTGGTCAACATTTTGAAAAAATGAACTGAACAGCTATGAATACTGGTATGATGCTGAGGATTGCTGACAAAGACAGTGGTGGTTGTCAAAGATTTAGAAGCCCATTGATTCTCTTCAGAAGGATGTCTATAAATATGGCATAACATTGGCATTGATGCCCTTTTTTTGGGAGGAAATCCATGTACTTTAAGATAAGAGCTATTCAATTGTGTTTGATTAACTTGCAAGACATAGTAAGCTGTGCAGTTATTGCATGTGTATTCTTGACTTTCTTTATACAAAAGAACTCAGTGATAGCATTTTTAAAGGCTGCTTTTCTAAAATAACTTGAAACGTTAGCTGAAGCGTGGTAGTCTTGCTCTCACATATACTGTGTGCACAGGATCATTTATAGTTCCATTGCCTGAATTTTTCTGAGACAGACCAAAATGCCTCCATGGTTCATTGCAGACCATTTTTACCTCAATTTATTTCTGATTACCTTTCCTATCTGGAAGGCCCAATTCTGAACTGACTTTGAAAACAACCCAGCCTCTCCCCATTATCTGTTAGCCTGACCTCCCCTTTCTACCACCCCAAAATCCTAATTCTTCTATTTTGGGGAAGCTCGTAGCCCAGGGTACCAGATGTGCTGCCCTTTCCTAACCTTCTCACAGCTGTCATGCAAATAGCCAGTAGGAAGTCAAAAGCTTAGGGTTACCTGGAAGGGGACTGCAAAGTGCCACCTGAGTTGTTAAATGAGACCTTGATAATAACAGACAGCATATGACTAATCCAGAGAGAAATGCCTTTGCAAAGTGCTTGTAAGCATAGAGTCCTGAGGTGCTGTACCCATCTTGAAAGTGATAAAGACCAGTAAGATGCACTATTATGGGTGGCACTTTTCATCAGTATCTAGGCCCTTGCCATAGCAGGGAGTTTTCTAATGTAGGTTATTCTGGTAGTTCTAGGCAAGGACAAAAAATACCCCACCAGTCATCCTCTTTTTCTAAGCAACAGGTGATAGGACAAGAGGAAACAGCCTCAAATTGTTTCAGGGGAAGTTTAGGTTGAATATTAGGAAAAAATTCTTCACTGAAAGGGTGGTCAGGCATTGGAACAGGCTCCCCAGAGAGGTGGTGGAGTCACTGTCCCTGGAGGTGTTCAAAAAGCACGTAGATGTGGCACTTCAGGACATGGTTTAGTAGACATGGTGGTGGTGGGTTGATGGTTGGACTTGATGATCCTAGAGATCTTTTCCAACCTTAAAGGTTCTATTATTCTAGAATAAATAGACATGAGGGAATTTTTTGCCTGACTGAACTTAGTGATCAGGTTAGTCCTGTGTGAGCAGGACATGCCAGGCAGTCACTCTGGAGGTTTTAATAGCACTAGTAGCGTAAGTCCACCTTGCCTCCAGCTGTGAAATATCTGTTATTCCTTCCTGGGAATCAAGCTAGGCATAAGAGAGAGGAAGGGGAATAAAAATTGTCTTTGCCCTCTCGTCTGTTTGCAGCTGACAACTGATAGTTTTACTCTAGAGTGCTGTAGATTCTTTACCTTAAAAAAAAAGTAAATAAAAAATTAAAAATGTTATGGAGCTTAAGGTAGGTATTGTAGAGGTGAAGTAGACACTTTACCTATACATTTTGATTTATGAGAAATATTTTGGTATCTACGTTCCCGCCCTTCAGAGAAGACTCTTGCCTGCGTAGAGCAGACTTGCGTTTTACTTAGCAGAGGTCTTGCCGGGATTTGTTTTACTATTTAGCCTCATTGGATGTGATTCTGTGGGTTAAAAAATACAAAAGCAGTAAGCCCGATGCAAATCGTATATCCATTAAAGCTATTATGCCCAAGTAGGTAGCACAAAGGGTTTCCAGGCGGGTGCCACCCCACTGAGCTGTGCTGTTGCAGTTCCCTTTGTCTGCAGCGCCCGGGATGCTGGTGTCCTCAGCTGACTCCAGCTGAAATGGGCAAAACAGCTCTTGGCAGGTCTTTGCATCCCACCGCAGGGCTGTGCCCTCAGCCAGAAGGGGATGCTCAAAAATGAACTAACCCACCCCGCCCTCTCCTTGGCCAGACCTCTGTTGGCAGCCTATAAATTTAGGGTCTCTGACCCTCCTCACACCCTGTGAAATTATTCCTGTCTCTTATATCTCATTAAAAAGGACATTTTCTTTTTGCTGAACTTGACTGGCCAGTAAAAGAAAATAATAGTGCAAAAATAATATTTGTCTTTTTGCAGCAGGAGTAAAACCAAACCCTGTTACGGTAGGTCTCTTTAATCAGGACTCCAATGATAACAACTGCAGCGAAGCAATTTTAGTACTTCCCAATGATTACAGGTTTATAGTTCCATAATTATTTAATGCTCATTAGATATATTTATTTAACTATGCTTCTTCTGATGCAAGATCTCTTGCTAAGTTAATTTGGAGTGACTCCCTGCTAAATCAATATCAATCTTCTGGCAAATATTATTAAATATTTGTTTGATACCTATTTACAAGTAGGAAAATAATTTTGCTGCCAAGGGATTGTAAATGTGTGAAAAGACCCTCTGACAGCTTACTTCACTCACTGTCTACAAGCCGGCGTCTGCATGCCAAAGTTGGAAGACTAAGATGAAGAACATAATTAAGGAAACATATGAAGGCTAGCACAGGGTTTGAGATTAATTAGCTGTGCGTCAATAATCTCATCAATATCCGATTAACAAATGACACATTGCCCAATGAAACATATTGATTCATTCGCACTCCACACTGTTAATAAATTGAAGCTGCTTTGCTAAATGAGAAAGCTGACAAAATAATAGCTTCCTAATACTTCTCCAGTATTGTGATAAAAACATAAAATTAGCCCAAAGTATACTTAATTTAGCAGCACTGTCACTGCACTTATGAAGCTTGTTAGCATAGTAGTGTGAAAGATTTTTTTATAGACTAATTGTTGGAATGGATGCGTTAATACATGGATACATACAAAACTAGAAATGGAAATGTTATCTGTTTGTTTGGAACAGGGTTCTTAGATGAATGGATTTCTGTAGAAAGTCCACAACCTTTTGTACAATATTGGGACTGGAGTTTTAATGGGCATTTTTTGATAAATATAATAAAGTATTAGTGTCTAAGACAAGTGTCTAAGTGTCCAAAAGACAATTTTTGTCTGACAGTTGGATTTTTCCATTCATTTAAATAGAAGTGGTATCTGTATTTTGCCTTGCGAAGACCAGATAATTTTTTTTTTTATTTTGGTGAGGAAAAACCAGACAAGTTGATGAAGAAAACCAGTGTGTAAGTCAAGGACTCCTGCTTTCCCTCCCATGCATTGAAACACGCTGTCTGCTCCTATGAAAGCAGTTCTTCATAAAAAATGTGAAAAATGTTGGTGGATAAAACGTGTGCTATACCCTTGTTGTCTTAAACTCTCAGAAGTGTTCAAAATTATGGAAACTCCAGCAGCATAAAACACAGATAGTATGGTGTTGCTATGTGAATAATACTACCTCACTGGTTTCTTCTGGTATTTGAAAGACTACCGTAACGGGGCTACTGCGGTAGTAGCTTGTGCTGGCTGTGTTAAATATTTCAGCAAAGTGTTTCTTAGAGGGGCAGAGGAGCCGCTACAGCTGTTGTGGCTGGACATGGGTTTGCTCTGCACAGCAATGGGGAAAGGCCCGTCTCACAGTGTTTTGGAAGAGGATGGCCTTGCCTGTGAGCTGCAATTCAAATCCCTGGTAGCAGTGGTTTGAGGTTTTGGTTTTGTTTTCTTTTTTTTTTTTTAAATCTTTCCTNTTTTTTTTTTTTTTTTTTTTTGTTGCGGGGGGTGTGTGTGTGTTTTTTTGTGTGTTTTTTATTTTTAAAATGTAGGCCGTTCTGGCCAAGTGAGGAAACCTTGCCAGGTGATCTTCTTCCCCTCCCTCAACCCCCAGCCACAACATCTCTTGCTCCTTCCGTCTGAACCTGCATTGCTACAACATCCCACCAGCACTCCTTGCTTGCATCCACCGAGCCCCATGGGGCTGTGACAACCTAGGGGGACCTGCCGGCCCCCTTGCTGGCGAGTGCCTGTCCCCAATGGCAGCGGGGCACGTGGCAGCGGTGGGCGGCAGGTGTGAGGGGGACCTGCAGTGCCTGGGGCAGCAAGACGCATGGCGGCAGCTGTGCTGGCTGGCTGCCCACCCGTCCCCAAGACATGCGAGGCTTGGCGGGGAGCGGCTGCTGCTGTGACCCCAGCCTGCTGGCACAACGCCCGGTCCCCCTGGAGCGGGATGCAGGGTTGGGCTGGGAAGGGGATCGCTCTCCTGCCTGGTGCCGAATCGCTGCCTGTTGTGCCCAATGGCAGAGCCGTGGTGTGCACGGGCTGTGGGTACCTCTGTGGCTGGGCACCAGAACCTGGACGGTTTGCTGTTAAGGGCTGAGTTTGGGCGATTTAGACACCTGCGTGCATCTGAACATGTGCTGAGATAACAAGTTGGACAGTAGTTAAGGTATCTGGGATCCAGATGATTTTGATTTACCTACATATGCATATATATACATATACACAACACATGTAAAAACTTCTCAGACTCATCAGGAGGAAAATGTGATTGCTCTAAACTTTCAAGTTAACTGGACCGTGTTCTAGGAAATTTGAAAGTTTTTGAAATCTGGAGACCAAACCGTTTGTTTTATTTTTAATAATTACAGCGCTCTCATAAGGCTTTTATGAGTCATTGTTATGCATTCAAGAAAACCTTAACTGTTAGACCTCACAAAAAAAAATTTATGACTGTGACTAGAAATTAGCGATCAAAAAGGCTTTTTTATGCGTTTGAGCTCATTGCCCTGTTGTAGAGCATTGTTCCCCCACAGTGGGAAGTACTATTTCCAACCCAATTTTAAATGAACCGGCTAACGTTTGGTCCATCTGTAGCTAGCTCTTAACTAACTGTCATTAACTTTTTAGGGCTCCATGATATGCTGAATAACTTGGAACAACTAATGATTTTATTACTAATCTTAATATTTAGAGTTCCCTGTGGAGTCGTGTATGATTCTTAATGAAACCATTATTTACAGGATTAAAATCTCTTGGAAAAATCCTTTCCTTTCAGTTGCACTGAGATTAACACGTGCTTGCAGTCCAATTTGGGATGGAAAAGGACTTCATGTGAGGTGTAACAATCCATTCAAAGTAACCAGAGTTATCTCTAAAATGTCAACAATCAAAAATGCAGTTTACCAGCTCCTACCCTAGGTCAGTTTAGGATAGCTGCTACTGTAAACTATTATTATTTGATTCTATTCTTTGTTGTCTTAAAGATAATCCCTGTCATGAAGTATCTCCTTGTAACCAATGTTGGGAGTGTTAGATTATACTACCAGGAGCACTAAGGGCATTCTCTGAAATGCATATATGAATAGCTGTTTACTTATAGGAAAAAACCAAATTAATTTCGTATTGGGTCTCTGGCTGTGTTTACAGCCTGTGGCACACTCACTGGGTAAGAATTTCATTTGGTGCAAATTCAGATGAGGAGATTTTTGACACCAGTTAAGATGATATTAGCTGAACTTGTATTGTGTTTCTTGTACACCCACTGATTTATAACTTAACCCTCAAATACCCTCCTTCCACAGATATCCTCAGTTTTTCTGAGGCACTTATGAACTAAAAAGCAGTGACCTGAGGTTTGCCTTGACAACTTCAGGCTGAAGGAGCATTCAGAGAGCTCTCTGTTATGTAGCTCATGTTCACAAATAACGTGGCAGTATGTGACTGCCTGTCCTGTCTCACTTAGAAGTCAGTGGAGACAATCTGCAGCTTCCACTGAACTAATTTAAAGTTTCAGGTCACAGAATGGTTTGGGTTGGAAGGCACCTCAAAGATCACCTTGTTCGAGGGACATCCTCCACTAGACCAGGTTGCCCAAAGCCCCATCCAGCCTGGCCTTGGACACTTTCAGGGAGGGGGCCTCCACAGCTTCTCTGGGCAAGCTATTCCAGTGCCTCACCACCCTCACAGGGAAGAATTTCTTCCTAATGTCCAATCTAAATCTCCCCTCTTTTAGTTTAAACCCATTCCCCCTTGTCCTGTCACTCCCTGCCATTGTAAACAGCCCCTCTCCAGCTTTCCTGTAGGCCCCTTTAGGTACTGGAATGCTGCTGTAAGGTCTCCCCGGAGCCTTCTTTTCTCTAGGCTGAACAAGCCCAAGTATCTCAGCCTGTCCTCACAGGAGAGGTGCTCCAGCCCTCTGATCATGTTTGTGGCCCTCCTCTGGACTTGCTCCAACAGCTCCATGTTCTCCTTATGTTGGAGGCCCCAGAGCTGGATGCAGTACTCCAGGTGGTCATTTTGCTGTCTCATGATGTGGATGCTTTGCATGCTTTGACTGGAATAAAAATCACAGTAATCTCTCTCTCTCTCATATACCAGGAACTCTCTCGCACTACCCAGGAATAGTAACTTCTCTGAGGGGCACATGTCCACCAGATATCATGAATGGACTCCAGAGCAGTTCAGTCAATAGCATAGTTCCTAACAATAGCAGCAATATTTCAAAAGCAGTTAACAAGGGCAAGGATACACGTCTGCCTCCAGGGAGAGATCCTCAGAAACCAGCAGGAGGAAAACCTAATTGGAAGTGTCAAAAAAGGAAGAAAAAAATATATAAAAATATCCATTGCTATTAGACCTACAGTATGCTAAGACCTGAAGGAAAACTAGGTAAAGCTTGTGAACTTTAGCTAGTGACTGCAGCTTTCTGTCATTTACCTGACACTCTCTCAATGAAGCTCATCTTGTAATGAAAATGGGGAAATAGTGTGTGGGGGTTTTTTTGTGCAGTTCCTCATTCCTTTTCTCACCTGCTTTAGTTACAGTGTATTTGAATGGTTTTATAGCGTTCCTCGAAACCCAGCCATGTTTCCAGAAATCATCTTATTTTTCCTCATTTAGGTAGCCAACATGGAGAGGTGTACTCTCTCCCCTTTGATCTGGACTTGTATGGACCATCCAGATTCTCCTAGTCATTCCATCTTCACTTTAAAAAGTACTAAAGACTGAAGTGAGCATTCAAGGTCATCAAATTAGCCCTATGTTCAGCACTGCTCCTTGCAAAGTGCTAAGAGTGACTGGAACCTCCAAATTTTTCCTCAGTGTGTTTTCTTATCTTAGGGGCTTCCAAAGCAAGCGGTGATTTCTGTGTGTTCAAAGGCTTTGCTGGGCTTCTCTTCTAGAAAGGCTTCTGCATGGTTTTAAGCCCATGTAAACTTGTATAATCCACACCATCATGTGACAGAGAGTACTTAACTATGCAACATGCAGGAAGTATTTATCTTTATTTCAAATCTACTACTTGTTCATTTCAGTGGATGACCAGTAGTTCTTGCGTTAGAAGAAACAGCAAACAATGCTGTTTTCTCCATGCCACGTGCTGTTTTATAGATCTGTCAGGTGCCCCCTCAGATCTATTTTGCAGGCAAAGAATCCCAGGCTACTTAATGGTTTCTTAGACAGAAACAATTCAATATCTTTGATCTTCTTTCTTGCACTCTTACATACCTTTTCTAGTTTTATTGTACCCGTGTCTGTGCTCATGTTTGCTCCTCTAGCCATACATCAAAGCTTGATTTGATATTGCAGAGCGAGACAGTGGCTATTGTCTCTGTAGTCTTTGACAATAGCTTATTAGGCTGCCTAATCACAACCTCCGCTATACAGGCTATGGCGTAGTCTCACCTATGCCATGTCCAGCCTGGTTTTGTAGTTCATCTGGGCAGTTCTTTGCATTTCTACTGTGGTTGTAACTGTGGTCCTGAGTTCTAAGCTGCTATCCTTTCAGGAAAATACTTTTCAAAAAGGGAGCTAAAGTCAAATTTTTTTTTGTCCTTTTCTTTTCCAAAGGGAGAGAAAACGATCTTAAAAGTTGCTCTGAGATGAAAAATCAAGCAGTGTCAAGAAAGAATTTTAAAGAGGTTTCTTCCCCAGTTGAATGTAGATGACTATTCTTTTTCTACCTCTTGTTTAAAAATAGAGGGCTCAGAGCTTCTGTAAGAGGTCTTAGAGCTGGTATGTGGTAACTGCTGGGCTCTGTCCCCTGTGGCGATGTACGATGCCTCTGCCCTGTGCAGAAGCAGACAGAAGGACCTTGCTGAGTTCTGTATGGGATGTCAGGGTGCTGGATGTGTGGCACTCCTCCTTCCTCCTTCTGAATGACACTTCTAGGCATTTCCAGAATTCTAGACGCAGACAACTCCCTGGTTCCTTTCTGTTAATAGCTAAAGCTACAGCTACTGTCTGCATGGGCAAAGGCTTTCTTTGGGTTGTCTTCAAGTTCCAGCTTTAAGGCTTCATGCCAAAGTCCCACCTATCCCACTTACACAGAGCTCATCCTCATGCCCTGTCTGTCATCTTAAACATCTGCTAGCTCTCAAGTCAACAAGGAGGAAAAGATCCTTTGTATGCCACATCCCAACCTGAATGCTGGATGGGAAGAGGATGTGTGATGATGCTCTGTCCCTACAGGCTTTGAAGTCTTCTCTAGAGACAGTTCTCTGTTATAGCTCTGCATCCTCCTGTGTCATAAGACCAAGTGTGGAGATACCCTTTGCCTTCCATCAGGAATTAGCATGGTGGTGGTGTGTCATGTGGGGTTGAAGGTTGTGGAAGAAAGACTGAATGTGGTGTGATGGCACCAGTGAATCCCATGCCTCGCTTAGTGTAGGTTTCCCTTGCTTTTTATTTTTTGGCAGAAGGAGAGCAGGCTGAAGTAATTTTGGATACCTTTTCATGGCGTGAAAAGTGACTGATGGTGGCAGCCATTGTTTTATTCGCTGATGCTGGACAGCAAGAGATGGGGGTGGAAGGGCCAGTTCTATGTATAGAGCTCCATGAACCCGTGCTGAAAGGTCTTTGCACGTCGGGTATTGCGTGCGTGTCTCTTCCCCCTCTATAATACGGGTCAGGAAACTATCCTGCCCCCCCACCCCTCTGTCCCCCTCCCCTTCTTTTATTTCACTTAGAAATATTTTGAGCAATGAGTCTGTCTTCCAGAGTGTTGTGCATAAAACTTGCTGGCGTAGCCATTAACACACATGGCATCTCTGGGCAGGCTTGTTTAGATGCATATAGAGTAACACTTGAGTTAACCTAAAGCTAATAGGGTAAGCAGCAGAATTTTGGAGTCTCCTTCATGTAAACACTAGATTTGTGCCATACAGCTTTTCTTTGGTGGGTGGTAACTCGATGAAATGGCAATTCTTGGAATTAGACACTCAAAACAAAGGACTCGTTTTTAAATAACCAAATACAACCATCACAAAGAATGTAGCTTTTGAAAAATTGTCTTGTTTCCTTGAATCACATTTTCCTGTTAGTCCTCGTCCCTTTATTGATGACAGATAGAAAAGGCTGTTGCTTGTGTTAGTTGTAAACTTCCCTTTGTCAGAGCCCTTTCCACCATCTGTCATTGTATAACTGTATGTTCCCAGGTTTGTAGCTCTAATGTGTTTTTGCTGTTTTGTGTACAGTACGTTACAAGTTATAAAAGCTTGAGTAAATAATTCATGTAAAAACCTTTGTAAATATTGTCAAACTGTGGAATAAATGATTTACTAAGAGGTCTCTTGGCTCAGCCTAGCAGCTTTATTACTGTAACTTGTTTTGTAAACAACCTCCTCCCCCCACCCTCTATTTTTTCCATCAAGTGACTTTGTGTAAATTCTATTGCTAAGCACTACTTAGATGCATTTCAATCACCATAAATAATGCAATATCAGCACTTTAACCACCTGGGGACTCCATTCAGAAGTCAACCAAAGGTGTAGTTTGTGCAAGACCCTTAAGGGAACATATTTTCAATGCATGTAGAACAGTGTACTTCCCACTGCTTTCATCACTGATTGTATTTGCTGGAGATGGCTCCCTCTCAGCTGGAAGAAGGTTCCTGGTAGACCTCAGGTTTGCAGAGAGCTGGTACCTGTGCTTCATTTCACATCCTGTGGATGTTCTGCAAATGTGGGGATAAATCAGGAGCTAGGGTTATGAGAGGTGGTCCTGAAAAACACTCTATTTTTCCTCTAGCTTTTTAATAAAGTGTTGTCTGAGTGGCTGGAGGAAAAGTAATCAGAAACATTTGTGTAAATGAATAATATGACTTTGATGTATTCATGAGCCCCTTGTTAGTCTTCTGAAAACACAGCTGAAAATGAAATGTTTCTTCAATAACATTAGTGGAATGGGAAAATATAACACGTTTTCCCACTTACATCTGAGTCCTTATGGGCAGGCGTAATTCTGTGGCTATGTGTGCTTGTTCTGAGTTTGTTCTGTGAAATACGGGCACACTTGGCAGATATCAAGCCATTGGTGAACAACTACAGTGATCATGATGCTGGAAGATGTGGACAATCCATGCTGTCATATTGGCTCAGAATTTGAGCTAAGGCTTGAGTCTTGAAGTCTCTGAACACCTGTGTTGGTTATAAGCTGGTTTTCATGCTGGCTCCTGTATAGAGCGAGCAAACCTATTGGTCTTCTGCTCAAGGGTGATACGATGTGCAGTTGTTCTGTCCAGGTAGGTGAAGCAATGATGGCAGAACGTTTGCAGGTGTAAGGATGGAGGTATCTGGAGGGTATGGGAATAGTTTTGATGATCCCAGGAGCTGGTGGATTCTCTAGGGAAGCAAACAGATAATGATGGACTGCTTGGAGAGCTGTTTCCCTTGACATCTCCTTACCACTCACCCCAACTTGTCTGGCTCTTAAGCCCCATGGAAATGAAGTAGGTATAACCAATCCAGCATATATGAACAGACTTTTTTTTTTTTTTTTCAAACGTAACCTCAACAGCAGATGTCTTCAGACATTCCTCTTAGAGAAATGTTGGGTTTTTTGCTTTGAAATGACTTTGTGCTAGGCTAGTCTGAGCAGCTTTGGAAGGGCACTTCCAGAGATTTCTGGCTTTCTGGGAATGGGGAAAAAATAATTCATTATCTTCATAATATTATGTCTGATATCAAAGCTATCCAGAAATGGAAAAGTACTGTTTTCTGATTCTAGAGGTAATGTTTTTTACCTGATCTTGTGAAGGGAAGTTGGCCATCTTCTTGATGACTCATCTGGGTTCAGGTTTTAAGGAGTAAAGCAATTTGTGGCTTAAGAACCAAATGTAGACTTCAATAAAGAAAACTCTTAGAAAACTTTGTTAATGGGTTTTGGGCATTTCTGTATGTCTGATGTAGTTAGGAAACAACTTCCCCCATCTGGCTCTTTAACCCTTACACAAAGAGGACGGTAGCGTCCCAGTGGTGATGTAACTGAGTGCATGAGAAAGAAGCAGCCGATAAAGGCAGCATTCAATCATGTAGAGTTGATGAAAGAAGAAATAATGGTGTGCCCTCTACGAGTTATTACTGGTAGTTTCCATAAAAGTTAAGTAAATGAAGTCTGGGGCTCAATTAAACCACATCTTGTCTGTCTTCTTGTGTGCCCAGGACAATACATTGTTTGCTGTGAATAGACCACCCGAGGGCTGGTCATGTGTTTTGGTAGAAATCATAGCTTTGTCAAACAAAGCAAAAGACATAATTACAGTCTTTTTATATTAACCCCCCCTATTTTAATTATTATTGTGCATTTCCAATTAGAAATATGTTAAAGAGTTGCCATTAGAAGTTTAAAAGCATGAAAACAGCAAAATGCTAGAGAATTTGTTCTGTAAAAAATTCATCCTGATTTGGCTCAGAATCAACAGAGCAACAGGAAAACAGGGATTCCTCCTGCACCAACCCGTCTTTTTACTCTGTCTTTTTTTTTTTTTCCTAATGAGAAAATCCTGAAAGTCACAATCTGCGCCACAACAGTTATGGCCATAAAGTTAAAAAAAAAAATAAACCACACCAAAACTCTTTAAACTGTAATTAGTTGTAGTACAAAATATGTGGTGTCTAGCCATGTGCATTACTGATGTTATGAGATTTATATTCATTAGATGTATGAAGTCTAGCCAGCATAATGTTAAATATCTGTGAAATATTATAGATGGATATAGATTGAGAAGGGAGTATACGCTGTTCTTATGGAGTTAATGGGATTTTGTAAGGAGTCGGGGGGGAGAGAGAGGAAAAAAGTCTCCTTGAAAGATCACTTCGTAGTCTCAATGAGCCTCTGAAATTTCCAATCCGCTTTATGGTATGCGCACACAGGTATCGATTGTTGTTTTCAGATAGAAAATTATTGTAATCAAAGATTTTGTTCTGGATGCTCTGAAGAAAACTGTTTATCTTTCAGGTTAGTTAGTTTAAAGCCTGCTCTGCTTCTAGTGGTGCTTCTGTTAAACTCTCATGTGAACTACAGGTTAGACCTTGGAGACTGGTCTTTGCTCCACAGTGCTCAGTGATACTCTGGCCTTCAGTGTAACCCACTCTAACCGTGGAGTTATTCTGTGTTGTTACCTTGATGTTGCTGCACCCTGAGGTCACCTTTGCTGTTAGACTTCTGTGGATGCTGGAGGAGAAGGAATGCTTTAAATTGTACTTTGGTTTCCTGGATGATCCCGGTGCTCCTTGGCTAATGGGCTTGCCAACATGACCTTTGCTGTTCTGCTTTTCCACCTTGCAGTGTTGGGGCTGGCTGTAGGTCCCTGATGGAAAGGGTACCTGTGCAACTCTGCTAATATCAGGACATACAACCCTTCTTAGTCCACTGACCTCCACATCCTGTGTTTTGACTGAGGGATGCTTTTTGTATCTAATTCTATATAAACTAGAAGAGACAGTTCTTTATCTGTACTTCTGTTGAGGTTGTTTAAGTGCAAATCTATTGGCTTCTGCAGTGAACTTACAGCTGGTGGTCCTGTGAGGAGGAAAATATGGAGAAAGCTCCATCACTTTGGATGAAAAGATGATCTCTGTGATCACCAACTATGCAGACTGAGGCATCAGTCTGAGTGCAGTCCTTACTTCTAAGGGGTTATATATGTGACCAAGTCCTCTCCTACTGTCTTCTTTTGGGCTTGTTTCCTCTCAAACTACTTTGTTTTTAGATTATTGTAGCATCTAAAGCCTCAGGGAGGGGCCAGCAACCCAGCATGACAAGGACAGTGCACAAAGCAACAAGCACTCCCTAATTCCAAAAGTTTCCAGTCCAAGCATCACAAAAGAGGTGATACATAAGTAAGGATCAAGAAATTTGGGAGTGGTGGTGGGGGGTGGAGGTGAATCTCAACACAGTAGATATGGCACATCAGTTACCCAGTCTGAGACTAGATTTTTAACATGCATTACAGCAATGAAAGTTTTAGTAATGTACTACTGCTATTACGTCTTTTCTGGATTGTACAACATCTGTTGGGCTATTAAAATCTTCATCTTTAAGATGATAGGCTATATATATTTTTGGCTCACTGGTGAAAAAGCATATGGAAACTTAAGGAAATACAGGACTAATCTGTGTCCTTATTTTGTTTTCCAAATATTTATATGGATTGACTAGGACCCCTAAATTTTGAGTAGATGACTTTATCAGAGAGGAATCACAAGTGAGCTGATTGCTGCAGTGTATCACATGCAGTTAAATCCTCCGGGCGAGACCTGCTGCCACAAATACCACTGGACTTCATCTCTTCCCCTGCAGTGGGGAGCAAGGTTGCAGTGACACAGAGCTGTGCCAGACACCTTCAGCTGCAAACTCACAAAAGGCCAGTGAAATATAAAGACAATCTAGAGTGTCTACAGTGTGTGCAGCATCAGCAGGTACTGGCAGTGGACTGTGGCAGAAAGTCAAAACTGTTTCCCTGGCACATCTTCCCCCTATTTGGGAACCTAGAGGGAAAGTGCTGGTGGGGACTGAATATCCTTCACTGTGCCTATAAGCTGCCACAAGAAGGTGTGTTACAGTGGAGGTGTGTTTCAGCATTATACAAGCATAGGTGTATATATCATAAAATATAACCAGGGCTATATGTAATAGCTGGCATTTTGTAACCCCAGTGACTCACTGTGTCTGTCTGAAGGAGAGAAAGTCACTGGAGCCACCTCCCGTGGCTGCACGGAAGGCACACCTTTGCAGGTCCCACCTGCTGCTCCTCACTTAACACTCGATAAAAATCTCCACTTGTGCTCCTCTCTTCACTAGCCCAGGAGCCAAGAAGTATCATTCTGTCACTGCTGGTTCCCTATGCCAGGTGGATGGACATTGCAGGAGGTTTTCATCATGCTGCTTATCAGCTACTTCTACTTTGTGACGCAAATATCTTCTCACTGTCAAACCCTCTGGGAGAAATTACCTGTAATTAGTTCATTTTGTGTAGGTTATCCAGATACACTCGTTGATAGCAGTGCTATCACATTTATTTCCCAAGTAGCAGTAATTATAATTGAAGACAAAAAAGCTCTTAGAGCCCAAATTTAGACCCTCTTTTAAACAAGCGATGGTGGTTTAACATTGTTTTCTTTACCGGGTTGTTTGTCAGACCCAGTTTTGGAGAAGAGCATCGTGTCCCACAGAGGAGCTGGAGACGGGAGAGGTTTCGGGTGCTGATGGATTTGCTCTGGCACCTGATGCGTGTGCCAGTAGCTGTCTCGTCGGGGGACCTGGACGTCACTGTCACCATAGAGACAGCAGCAAGGATTCGGTTTCAAAAGGTGAAGAGAAGCTGGGAATTAGGAAGGTAAGGCTGGGTCTGTGTCTCAACTCTCATGAAAGATTTTTAAATGATGCTGTATTTGAAAGGATGCTACAGTAGAGGGATGTTCTAGTGTATATTTATATATATGTGTAGATACGTGCATATAAACATGCCTATGTAGGTGCACATTTACATGAACTGTTTTGAATAGACTTGGATGCAAAAGAACCCAATGGAGGTTTCTAAAAGAACTTGCTAGTGTTCTGCTTGCGCTCCTCCAATTAATTTTTCTTTTACAGATAGCATAAAACAAGACTTGAACTCTACTTAAATTTTATCTTAAGAAGTCACAAAATATTCACTATCTCAAAATTTTATCTGTTTTTTGCACAGAAGCTGAATGAGCTGCGGTGTGTTGTAAATTAACGTTGATAACTTCTGCCCCTTTTCATGGTCTTCTGCTGTGCTTTAGCAATGATATGGATGTAAAGCAATGGTGAGTGTTGACAGGCAAGATAGGAATCAGCCATGAGTCATTGTTTAACCACGTGGGACTTCTAAAGCCTGGGTTTATACTGGTCCAGAACAGCTTGCAAATAACCTCTCTCTGCCCACTCTTATATCAGCAAATAAACCCGCCCCTCCTGATGGCTTATCCCATCGCTTGCAGATATAACCTCGCTGATGCATAGACTTGTTTAAAGTTTGTTTGCACACTTATAATCCCCAGCGAGGTGCTGACCCTCAAAGTACAGTTCTTGTACCCCAAAAGCAAATGATAACTTCATGGCTATGGCTCTGAGGGGAGTTGAGTGGTGGCAAGGAGTCCATCTGGCAAAGCAACAGATGAACTATTAATGAGTAATGCGATATAAGCGTTACTGCAGAAAGGGTGGTAGAAGACTAATAGAGACTGGTAAACGACCTTGCCTGTGATGCTGTGCAGTGCTGGATGCCACCGGAGTGGATGGGGCATGATGTATGCGTCTGATCTCGGGCCAGGGATGCTCAGCAGAGCCCTCGAGCTCCTCTGGTCTCTGCCTAGTCTGCTGCAGCTCCAGCAGGGAGTAGCCAGAGCACAGCAGGTTTTTTAACCATGACACACTTCTTGCCTCGATAGCTGGAGGAAGTCTGGCATGGGAGCCAAATCTATTGGCTTTGTGTCAGTTCTGGGGTATCTTTCCTGTTTTGGGAATTTCCCGCCGGGGAGGTACCACTGCTGTTTGGAGCAGAGCTTAGATCTCAGCCCCTGTGGCTGTCCACTTTGAGAAGGGGTTTTGGCAAGGATACATGGTTTTTTGCTATTTCTAGATCTCTCTGATTTTATAAAAAACTAAGTGACAAGGAAAATTTTGGTATTTACCTTATGGCTGATTTTTCCACGGAGAAGTTTGCTTGTATGCGTAATATCATTTGTATTTATTATTCCTACTGCTGTCGTCACTCACACATTTTCTGCAAACACAGAACAAAAGGCTGCTCCCTTTGCAGTAAGCTTATGGTCCAACTGCTGTGTAAAGACAGCAGAGGACACAGAGAGTGCCTGGGGGGCACAAGGAAACCCTGAGATAACATTGCTTGGGCTGCCATTGTCAGACCTCTACAAACCATGTTAATATGTATATGCTTGATGCTAATAAAACAGGCAACCAGGGTGTATGTGACGAACTGAATTCTCTATGTGCAGCTGGGGTCTGCATTTTTGGGGTACCATTGCTGGGACATGCAGCTAGCTGGCTGACTTCCCTAACAAACTGCATTTTTAACTGATTTTATCTGATGACTGCTGCAGGATCTTGTCTACCTAGATTTTAGTCATTCGCCTTGACTTCTGTTTCAGGAACCTTCTGACCCGATTGATCTTTGGTATCGATATGAAAATCTGTGCTGGTGAACTTTCAGGTTTGACTCACTTTCTGGGATCAGCCCATGTCTCAGTTATAGTACATTCTTTTCATTAATCATTTGATCATGCTTTTTAGGGAGAATAGAAATTGCTATTACATTAGATTTAGAGTTCATCCAGTTCAGTACCCTGTCTCCCGTGGTGGTGGTCCCCAGCTGTTTCAGAGAAAAGAAAAAGAAATTCTGCTTTAGACAGGAAGAAGATAATCTGCCATTCTCTCTAAGCTCTGGTAGAAACTTTGGTTCAGTATTTCTTCAATAATTTTAAAAAACATTTTAATTAATGTAATACATGAGAACATTCCTAGCCATGCAATTATCCCTTTTGTAATCTTGTTAAATTGTATGTTTTCTTGACATCCTTTGGTAAGTGTTTTTTTGGTGGGGCTTTTTGTTTGGTTTGGTTTGGTGGTTTTTTTTTTAGCTTTACCTTTTCTTCTTAACTTTTGACTTGTTCCCCTCCACTTTGTTGAATGCCATCTACCTCTTGAAGTACAAGACAAGCAAACACAGATCACCTTGATGTGTAGCTCTGGGTTATCCAGCTTTTTCCATGCTTGCTTGATATTTTCTTCAACAGGCAAACCATTTTCTGAGAACTTGATTAACAAATGAGATGATTACAAAGCCAGATGTCAAGAGAAGAGTTGGATACCAACATTATCTACGGGATTTGTTTGGAACGATTTTATTGATGCCGAAGCCACTTCTGAGGGACAGCAGGAGCGGACAGAAAGTTGTGCCTGATGTTCAGCCTAGAGCCCTGCTCTCAGCACATTAAATCAGTTATTCCTCTACTAGAAGGGGTCCTTAGCCACTGCTCTGGTTATTCAGCCTCTACAACCTGCTCTTGCCACAGAATGTCCATGCTTTATCTGCTGGGGGGAGTATGGGAAGCAACACCTATTCTAACACGTGTCACCTTTCCCACCTCTCCACACCCCCCCCACCCCATTCTTTATTAGTAGTGGGTGTAATACAATTCCTCTGCTATATATAAATTCCTCTCCTATAATGCTTCACAGTTGACTGCCTGTGTGAAGTGGTCAAGAGACCTGCATCTGGAAATTATGCAGTAACTAGTTGGCTTTTTCTTCTTTGCTGCAGCAGTAATGTTTATTTGTACCAGGCTAATGCCATAGTCTACCAGATGGTACAAGAAGTAAAACAACTTCATCTGTCTTCCTTATAGTGTTATTCTGTGATATTGTCACTTCTTCATAAGGTTTCCAGAGGTTTTCTTTGGCTCAGGCTGTTAAGATCACACACAGTTGTGTGTTTGGTGTGACGAGAAGGGAGTACCTGTCTGAAATGATGCCATTGTGTTTGTTGGCATGTAGATAATTTACCAATTTGTGTTGAAAAGATAGGAAAAAGACAATGTGAAACTGATGTTGGACATGATTTCAGATTATAGAGCTGTTTATTCACTAGTAGCATCTTTGATAATGGTGATCATTGTCCAATGTTATACTGCTGTCTTTCTACAGACTTCCATACGCTAGGTTATATATTCTTGGGTTTTTCCAATTGTCTCAGAGTTCAGTGTTTCATCTTTCAAGTGACCCTTCAGATACTTACAGAATCTATATTTTCACCTACATTTACTCTATAAGAGGATGAATGAGACAACTGTTCTGAGTGCCCAGTGTTGTAATGAGGGTATATGATCACTTTTTGCATGAACCAGTGGACTTTGGGGAGGATTTCTGAGAGAGTGGAAATGTTGCTGTGCTGTTGACCTTTCTCTCAGATCAGGCCCCAGTCAGAGAGGATAATTTTGCAGGCAATCCAGACAGGATTTTTCCATGTCATAAAGGGAATGATGAGGAACTCTGAGCTCTGAAGAGATGACTCACTGCTGCTGGTGCTGAGTTAGACCTATCACCGTACCCATTGCAGAGGCACGCAGTCCACACCCAATTTCATCCTCTGCCCACACACAAATGTGTCATCTATCTGTGCATGACTGAAACACTCATATCAGACACGTTTACCTGCCGAATTTGTGGGAACAGTCCTAAAAGGTTGTTATCTTCTTCCAACTTTTCAAGTATTTCTCTCCTCTCTGATCATTCTGTCCTCTCTTTGGATCTGCTACACCTTCTAGGGGGTCTGCCTGTGCTTGTGGATCTGTATGGGAGAACTGTATTTGCAGAGCCATTTGTGAGTCATGTCGGTCTAAGGAAAACTAATGGGAGGGACCCACTGAGCTAAAACAATATATGGAATAGAAATGGATCACCTTGCTTATTTTGAATTAAAAAATACTGTCTCTTAATGCCACATATTCCATTCAAAGATTATTTTGGATTAGTGACATTGATAAAGGCGTATGCTTTTCATTTCCGTGAATAGCAGAGGATTAGAATGTGGCCATATCTGGCATCCCATCCATATGCAAGTCATGCTAGAATCAGTTTAATTCTATGAAACTTAGCACTATGAAACTAATTCACCTTCACCACACTGTGTCAAAGAGGCTGTGAATTCAGTCAACTACTAGGGAAAAGTGACTTTGTAATCTAAAGGTATGTGAACACATGTACCTTACGGTTTTGTATTATACTTCCAGATGTACTAGACGTAGCCTTCCAGGGCCTTGGTCAGGACTTAAGTCTATACATGTGCGTATCTCTGAGATTAGGAACTCTAAGCAAGGTTCTCTGTGGTTTCTTAGGTCTTTTTTTGAAAGTGTAAGGCCTCAAGCCATCTTTCAGAGCACAGGAGATCTGGAATTTCCTTAGGCAAAGTATAATGAGAGTTTGTCTCAAAGAAAGGTGGAAACTAAGACATGGTTTATGAGAAGGTGTTTTCTAATCCATCCTCATGAGAAAGGAAAGAGGAGACATGATCTCCAGGCTGGGAAGAGTTGCTCTAGGTGCTGCTGACAGACCGATTGCTTCCTAATGCTAAATAAACAGCCTGGAGCTGGAGGAAAGAGAGATTTCTCCTGTTGAGCAGGGACAAGAAGGGAATAGAAACAGATGGAAAACCAGTTTCCTTATCTTCCTTTCCCCCTCAGAGGACTGGGAGATTAATGTCTTCTGAGGAAGGAAGCATGGAGATAAGGTAGAAGACCAAGGTTTTAGAGCAGCTATCATGAAATTTCTCTTGGTTCACTTTCCTTTGACTGTCAGTCCCTAGAATTCCTGATGTGAACTGAAACCAGATGATTTCACAGAGTCCTACTTCTGAACCGAGTCATGACTGAGTCACATCCTGCTTTACCTGACATTGCACAAATGATCCAGAGAAAACGGCATGATGTGACTCCTGTACGGTAATTTAAATGAGAAGGATGGTTGCTGGCATGTGTTTCTCAACGTGCTGTACAGCAAAATGCCTTTCCGCAGAACTGTCAGCAAAGGCCGGTGCAGAACAAAGAAGGCACAGGCATTAATCTAGGATAATGATGGACAAGAGGTGGCAGGAGGAGCTGAGAAGATTTGTCTTTGTAACTTGTGACAATTTTTACTGGAAAGCCAGGAGCACAAGTTTGACTAGTTCCCAAATGAGCCTGAATTGTTTGGCTAGTATTTCAGAAGCAACTTGGAGTATTAATGGCAGCAATACAAAGGAAAAGAGGAAGATCTTTATCAGGCATTTTTACTTTGGTTTAACTTTTTATATATAAAAAAATATTTAAATATAACTATGTAAGCACACATCACGCTGTGTTGTTAGCATCTGAGTTAAGATACTGTTACGTGGGAACAGGAACAAGTAGGAGCGAAGCATTTAATTCCACAGCTTCTTCAAATGCAAACAGAGGTTTGGCTCAACACAGTGTGCAGGCTTGGCTGGTGGGTTCGAACGTGGGGCTGTCACTAACCAGCAGCCTGCGATGTTTGGGGTTTAAAGTACGCTCTTCTTAAGTTACAGCTGCTGGCAGAAACTGCATTAAAAAAAAAAAATAATCAAAAGGTTCCTCTCACAAATCAGAGATTTCTCTCGTGTGATGGAGCTCTACTAAAAAGTGCGGATAACAGTTTATGGGAGACCTGACACACAATCCCTGTTGATGTCCACTGTTTATCCTCTGTCATCTACAACTGTGCCATGTAAGAACAGGCAAATTTACTGCTGATACAAAGCCTTATCTGACTGGGTTTCATGTGGTGGCCTCCTTCCATATCCGTGATCATGGCAACCTGTTTCACACCCACATCCAAGTTCTCAATTTCCTTCACTGCTCCTTTCAAGTATCCTTGTCCTATGTAAAGCAGCTGCTAGTATTTAGCAATTTTCTGCACCTGTAGTGCTGTTGGTTTAGGACACTGCAGTAGATTTTCCTCACTTGGGCATGTTAAAATACAAACTGTGCCCCTGGGCTGAGTGCTGGAAAGTATTCAGTCTATTCAGTAGCACCATTTGCAGATGGTGTGAAGGAAGCTGCTCTCAAGGCATCTTGTCAGCATCAAGGCTGAACGTTCCTGGTCCAAGCTGAAGCAAATTCTTTGACACCCTTATATGAAACCAGCCTGTTCCTGTTGTCTGTGTGCCAAGGGAAGCTGTTTCTTAGTTGATGAATAGGGTATGAAGTGTAAACTTCACGTTGAGACTCATGCAATTACCTTGCCTGTTTTCAGGAGAAACAGGGATTGTGTGTTCCTGGTCAGCTTGCGCCCAGATGTCAGCACATAGATTTAGATTTCTTTTTTGAAGAACGCCATACAGGCTTGCTCTTGTTTGAAACTGAAGCAAGGGTTGCATTTTGCTTAATCTCTTCAGGTTACTCCCCTTCTCATCCCTAATTTAATTTCTAAAAATGCCTTTCCCCCTGGAAATTCATGACCCCAGCAGCTGCGTTCAGGTGCAGCGATGGCCATGCATGGGACAGAGCTCCTGCGGTGAGGCGGAGAGCTGCATTCTTTTCTGCACAGCCAAAGCAGCTTCCCCTCCAGGGAATGGCTTTGGTGCAAGGATGCTTTCCTGGTAGCTGTTTCAAAATCCAGTCTCTAATTCAGGCAGGGCGGACTCTAGGGGTTTGAAACGGGTTGCCTGGTCTGGCCAGCTCAATCCAGCCTTTCCCAACTCATATGCCTGTGCAGTCTACTGATCTTTGTGGTTTAACATGCAGACTTGTCCAAGATTACACAGTAAACCTGAAGCAAAACCAAGAACTGAATCTAAGGTTTTTTTGGATCCAAGTAGAATACCTTCTCCCTGAAACCTACCTCCTTCCTGGTTTTTTTTTTTTCTTTGGGGTGGAGGAGGGGAGAAAAAAAAGTTAGCACTTTTAACGTATTGAATGTCTGCATATGCTTTGTTGTGGGATATGTGGTGTGGTGAATCTGGATCCATCTTTTTAAGGTGAACCTATCTTTGAACTCAATATTAAAGACTACAAAGAGGTTGTAACTCTCATAAGAGGACAAAGCAACTCTCTTGAAAAATATTATGCCTATTGTTTTTGCAGATGGGATGATCAAGAGGACTCTTGGTTCTGATCTGTCCTGTTGTTTTTCTCTACTGTTGTAAAGGGCTGATGGGAAATAGGAGTCAATACAGTAAAGCGTCATTGTTAGCATCATAAAACCACCACCTTAGAGACTCAGCATATTTTTTCCTTCCGTCTGTAAGTATGGACTTCAGAATATCAAGCCTAATACCATAGATAGGTCTAGTTTATTGACATTAAATGATGTATTTGGGGCAGGCATAAAGTACTAGGAAGTTTATAGCGTGCTACTGCTGAGGATCAGTACTCCTGTGATATTTATTACCATCTTGAATACATTGGTATGGTTTAGTATAATGGAAAGAAAAAAGCCCTCAAAGTTAAAGGCAAGCTTTATAATGCCCAGTCTTCCTCCTTATTCACATAAGCTGAACATCCAAAATCTGTTCATCTGATGCAAGTAGCGGCTGAAGAGACTGTGATCAGGCAGAGGACAGGCTCCATTTTAGTCTCAGCCCATCGTTCTGCAGTCATGCCATTGTGGAGGACCTTTGGGATCTCACAGAGTCCTGCTGGATTTTGCTTGACAAATGGCTTGCTTACACACAGTACAAACTCCTGTGAAGCGTCACGTTTTGTTTTACTTACTTTGGTCTAATTAACTCATATGCCCAACAATCTGTTGCAAGAAAACATGTGAAAGATCCATTGGCTTCACTCATTCAACAGATGAAGGTATTTCCTAATGCAGCTCTCCAGTGCTCTGGAAATACCTCCAAAACCTCTTGAAAGACAGCAAGACAAGATTCTTAATTCCAATATTTAAAAAACAAAACAAAACAACCCACCAAACACCCTCCTAAGAACCCCCTCCCAAAAAAAGGGAAGGAGGCTGGAACCAACAAAAAGGGGAACTTTTTAGGCATCCTTTATGGATCTTAAACAATGCAGACCTCTTTCACCTTGAAGATCACCTTCAGGGGAAGCGTCGAAGTGTCAAAGGTATCTAACCAAAGGCTTAAACTTAACCTATGGGCATACCAGTAACTTGAAGCTGAAATGTCGTTCCTTTGTGCTTTTATGAGAGTGAGGTGAAAAAAAGAGGAATTAACTCGCCCATTCTGAGACAAACAGCCACTTGCAATACAGTTTCCACTTGCAGCATACCAAGTCTTAGCTAGGAAGAGCACATCAGTGAGATAGGGCCTGGAAGGGGCGTTGTAACCGATACATTTTGCATTTTACTGCTATCTCCTTTCTGTGAGGGCTGAGGTACAAAGAAAAAAGATGAAGGTGGGCCAGATGAAACTGAAGACCTGTTGAAGGTTTCTTCCAAGTCCTGATGTGTTGATGCATGGTGGCCCTGTGCAGATTCACCCACTTGCACGTGGATCAGGCCCTTTTAACAACTTTCTGAAATCTGAGGGAGAGATTGAAACGACAAGAGTTTAATATGACCGTTATGCAAATTCTTGTTTAGTTTTGGTGTTAGCAGTTTAGAAGGTGAATTGACTTTACAGAGAAGGAAGGAAACCGGAGATGATTCTGTTTTAATATTTTCAGCTATTGTGTGTATAACCCACAAGAAATCATCACCTAAAATAAGTGTGCAGTATAATTGATGTTTATCAATCGCCTATGTGACCTGTGACGTGGCCCTGTATGAGTGTTAGTACTTTACAGAGGTCACTTCTGCTGTTTCTACCAGCTTCTCTGGATTTCTTGAAGTTTTTACTTGTCCCTATATTTTGGACAGGATTTGTGTAGTATTGATGGCTCTAAAATTTTTCAAAACCGGTGGTGTCAGTCTCACCAATTCCAGTGGTTTCCATGCCTTATTTGACTTCTGCACAGCAGCATGTATGGGCTGCGGTGGGGTGGCCTGCAGTGGCAAAATCAGTCTGATCTGAAAAGGTGCTGCTCCGCTGAGTAGTTGTAACTAACAGGGGCCAATCTGAGTTCTGTTTTGTGAGTACGTAGCAAATCAGGCCAGCATAGGTTTCCCTTGGTAAGTAAGACCAGCAGCAAGCTACAACTGGTAAGAATTTTTAATGTCAAATATAATTTTTGGATTCAGTTAAATAGCTAATCCCCTTGTCAATAAATGAACATGAATAAATTATGGTAACAAGAAAGCACATACGATCTTGTGTTATAGCAGCACCCTATTTAACTCTGTGCTAAGGCTGCTGTTAACATTTGCATGAGGAAGCCCTCTGCTTTTTAGAATAGGAAAGAATCATGTTGAAATTTCAGATGGAAAAGAGCTCAGTATTTGAACTGTCTTAAGTCCACTTTAATGCTTTCAGTTTTTAGAGTGTGACTGAGCAGCACCAAGCATTTGAAACTGCTTTCACCTTCATCAAATGAGAAATAATTCTCTGAAGTTAGTGAAATGATACCAATCTAATGAACCTGCTGAAAACAATGTTAGAATGAGCTCCTTCAGTTGTTAATTTGGTATTTGAGGGCAGGGAGGAAAGAAGGATGAAGGATCAGAAGAAATGAAGTGTAATTGTGCCGCTTTAGTTCTATAGAAATTTTCACATGTTCCCTTACCACAGATGTTCTCAGGTGCAAGTGGGTTTATACGTTAGTCTGCTGTATTCAGTGAGGTAATTCAGCCAAATAGAAAAGGGTGTGCATAAGTGTTTTTCAGGATTGGCACCTATAAATTACAAAGGAGACTAAGCCTCAGTTATTCTCTTCTACTGACTATGTAATATGTTTTTCAACTGTGATAATCATCCAAATCAAATCCTAAACAGACAGTCTACTTTGAGACTCTGGTATCTTAAATGTGTAATGGCATGCTTTATAGAATCATAGAATCATTAAGGTTGGAAGAGACCTCAAGGATCTAGTCCAACCATCCCCCCACCACCTATTACCCACTAAACCACGTCCCTAAGTACCACATCCAACCTTTCTTTAAACACACTCAGGGATGGTGACTCCACCACCTCCCTGGGCAACCCGTTCCAGTGCCCGACCCCCCTTTCTCAGAAGAAATTTCTCCTCATCTCCAACCTGAACCTTCCCTGGTGCAACTTGCAGCTGTTCCCCCTTGTCCTGTCACTAGTTATCTGCGAGAAGAGGCCTCTTCAAATGTCTCTTCTGTAGTAGTGAAAAATGTAGTATTAAAAGCTATTTTTAGATTGAACTACAGGTATGACCCAAGCTAGCAAAAGCCAAGAAAGCCAAAACTCACTTCTCTAACAAAACAAGTGATGCTGGGAAAACAGCTTCTTCTGGCGTAGTTTACTTGCTTCTCAAGTGAACTTGCTCTTTTTTTCGAGAGAGGCTATCGAAATGCTAGTAAGCTGTTAAAACCTCAAAAGACTTCACTGACCTGTAAGCCTTTTGCTTACCAGAAAGCTTCACTGACCTGTAAGCCTTTTGCTTACCAGAAAGGCAAATTTCCTGCCTTTTTGCTTTCAGACTGCCCCGATTCTAAACTGCAAAATCAGATGTGGTACAGCAAGTGGTATCCAAGTGACTGAGAAGGGAGCATGGCTCCCCTGCCCTTCCTCAGACAGCAGACAAGTGAGAAGAGGATGGGTTATCTGTAGGTATCCTGTTAGTGTGTCTTCTCCCTGGTTCTATATCCTTGAGTCATTGCTGCATACTACCTTGATGAAGTGTGTGTGTATATATGTACAATTTTTTTTTTAAAATATATTAACAGTATCTATTGCAGTAGGGAAGCATTAGTCGATTCTGTTTAGTTCTCACATTGTCAGTTAGTGTAGTTTTCTGCTTTCTTCTGATGGTTGGGGAACATAAACATTTTCAGATCCTTAATTTACAATACTAAGAATAAACTCTAATGTCGTGATAGGATCTAGTTTCAGGATATGTTTTCTTTGATGGGAAAGCTCGCTTAAGGATGTCCTTTTTCCTTGCTGGAGTACCTAGTGCTCTGATTGTGGTGGAACAGCCATGCACAGGACTAGTGAAATGGTTCGAGATAAATAAGAAAAAAAGAAAGTGTTTTGGGGATGGGTGTTTTAACCTGACTTAGATCTACAGTAATATCAGCGTAATGAGACTGCAGTGAGCTGCAGCCCAGGGACAGGAATAAATGGCTGTAGAGAGGAAGA
Organism: Psophia crepitans; assembly: GCA_013399095.1. NCBI lineage: Eukaryota > Metazoa > Chordata > Aves > Gruiformes > Psophiidae > Psophia > Psophia crepitans. The sequence continues at coordinate 357,637 of VWZZ01004978.1, read as the reverse complement.
GGACAGGGAGCAGAAACTTATTAAGCTGCTTCATCACCAAGGAGAATGTGTCATGGGATTCCTGCTGACTATCCTACTTGATCAGATCATACGGAGAGTGTCTCATTTTTACAGCTACTCCACTGATAAGAAACCAGCTTTGGGGCCTATTAGACTTGCCACCGATCCCAAAGAGCAGGAACTGGGCTGAAGTCATGTTTGACCATTCTTTGCCTGCTCAAGGTCTTGAGGTGGCTGGTTTTTACGTGTCATAAATGAAACATCATTGACATCTATTTTGAAGGGAAATTTGGTTCAAGAATTCAAATTTGAGTCAGAATTCCAATTGCTGATTTTTTGACTGGAGCAAAGCAACTAGCCATGCATGTAGCCATGGGATCCTGGGCGGAGGATACCCAGCTTAAAAAGTGCTAGGTGTGACTTTCTTGTTGTTATTGGTTGAAAGCTAGTGGAAACCACTACAGGCTTCAGGCTGTGCACGTCTGGGTTTTATCAGCTCAATGGATCTTAAAAACCAAGCTGCAACTCTGTTTGTGTATTAGTCAAAATATGTCTTTACACAATGCCATTTCTAATTAGTATGCAAACAGCACTGCTAAGTCCCTGTCTGTTTTTGACACTTTCCATTATAGACATCATTTCCTCAGTTTCCCTTCATCTGTGCTTGGTAGCTGTGTCTCATTAACAAGTACCTGACAGAGAAATACACTCATTGGGTTGAATATATTGATATATATGTATAGTCAATGTCAGCTGGCATACAGGACAACATAAGGAGGAGTAATGTGAATGTATAAACAAATAACCTATGTTGTTTCGTGTTGACACATATATGACACTAATCCAGAAACTCATGCCAGAGGCAAGCAAAATATGTTCTGAACTACTAGAAGTATTCCTTCTGGGATTGCTCATACGGCATGATTTCTGTCTCTTTGACTGAAAGAAAGCTCTACTGATCTATTAGCAACAGTATTGATATCTGAAATGGTATATATGTGAAAGATGTTACTTTTACAAGATGCATTTTCTTGTACTTTTCAGTGTATTATTGTTTATACCCTTGCTTAACTCAGAGGGAAGATGTAGATCAAAAAAATCTTTAACATTGCATTTTTATAGACATATTTTGAAATTTTAATCTGTAACTGATAAACAGCAAAACTGACTTTTTCTTTCCTGGAAAATGGTGTTCCAATAATTATAGGTTTATTTCCTACACTGCAGAGTGTACGAATGTAGTTTCTAATTGTTTGGCTTTTCTTTGTAATAGTGGAAACCAGAGAGTGAATAGTGGAAGTTCCTCAGGAAGTGCTAAAATCTAGGGCTAATACAGACAGTCACGAGATGAACTACTTACTCCCTGAAAATAAACTAGGGAGAAAACCCTGACACACTTTTCAAAAGAAGTTGGAGCTGTTCTTACTAATATTGTACATGGTCAAAATACATTTGCTTACGTCTTTACTGATTATAAGTATTTTCTACCTGTCTAAATATTTATTTACCGTTGCATATGATGTCCCCTTAGATTTTACAGTATTGTTTGCACAAGCAAAATCAACCACTGGTTTTGTCTCTAAAGCATATATATATATATTTAGGATTTAATGTACAGCTCAGTACTTTGACGTACAGCTGCAGTCTGAAGGCTGTGTTGTTTAAGAATTACAAGTCACAAAAGCCCTTTGTAATGAAAAGAACCTTTTCTTGCTGGGTAGGTACTGGGATGTGTACGTGCTGAGGTTCCTGGTACCATGATGTTGCATCCAGAAGAGTCAGCAGAAATCCACCATAGCTGGTAGAGTCACGAAGGTAATATGGAGTATTATTGTGCCTGTCTTACAAGTGAAAAACTGGAGAAGAGATTTAGGCTTGTCCATAAGGAACGAGATTTCCTTACTGTGCTCAGTTCTCCCATCCTACTGCCTACTACCATCTTGATCTGAGCTGTTTCTAAGCCTTGTGGTGGGCAGCTGTGCCAAAGAAAAGCCTGGCAAGCAAAACTGGGAATTTATCATCCCATTCCAGAAAGTCTTTTGTCTGTGCTGGGGCTGGCTTTCTTCTTCACCCAGTACTGACTGTCAAGTGATGACCATTAAAAATTTCAGCACTCTCAAATATGAGCTCTGGGACTTTATCAGGAGGTGATTGTCCACGAGCCAGGCTCTGAAGTAGCGTAATAAGTGTTTGCATATGGTGTTTCCCATTTGTTGGGAAATGGGAATATTGGAATGATGGCACAGAAACCAAAATTTGGTGTTTGCCACTTCCACAGAAATTGCTGGCATGATGTAGGGTACTGGTTCTGGCCAAGATGGAGTTAAATTTCTTCGTAGTAGTTTGTGTGGGCTTATATTTTGGATTTGTGATAAAAAGTTGATTACACAGGCATGTTTTTAATATTGTTGAGCAGTGCTTACACAGTGTCATGACCCTTTCTGTTTCTCATACCACCCCATGAGCAAGTAGGCTGGGGGTGCACAAGGAGTTCAGAGGGGACACAGCAAGGACAACTGACCCCAGCTGACCAAAGGAATATCCCATACCTTATGGCCTCATGCTCAGCAACAAAACTGGGGGTGAGGGGTGCGGGTGAAGGTTGGTCGGAGCTGCTGTTGTGTGGGGACTGGCTGGGCATCAGTTAATAGGGGGTAAGCAATTGTTTTCTTTTGTGCCACTTGTCTGTCTTGGGTTGTGGTGTTTTGGTTTTTTTTTTCCCCCCGTTTGTNTTGGTTTTTTTTTCCCCCTGTTTGTTGCTTTTTTCCTTCTCTTCAAAAAATCATTAAGCTGTCTTTATTTTGACCCATAAGTGTTTGCACTTTTGCCCTTCTGATTCTGTCCCCAGTTCCACTGGGGGTGGTGGGTGGTGAGCGAATGGCTGTGTGATGCTTAGCTGCCTACTGAGACTTATCAATAGAAAAATCATTAATCTACCTACTTTTTCAAGCACATAGAAAAAGGCTAGGAACATTACAACCTATCAAGCAAAGTAATTGAATGTGAGCTTAATTTTAAGCGTGTTAATGATCTTTATAAAAGCATATTTGCAGAAAACTCCTTACTCTTTAAATTAAAAAAAAAAAGAAAAAAGAGAGAGAGAAAGAGAAAGGCTAGAAAGGATCTGGGATTACTTTGAAGGACCTCCTCCCAAAACTGGTGATTAAAGAAGGATCATCACAGTGCTTGTGGCTTCAAAGGTCAGTCCTGCTGAATTTAAGTGACTGATGGATTCTCTTCACCAGAGGTGCAATTTTCCCCTGAAGAAATACTTCTTAAAGACCAGTGCTGGCTAGCTGGTAGTTATGAGAGAGTCTGAAGGGAATTACAAGTAGGTTGTTAGGGTTATCGTTTACTCAGTGGTTTCTGCCGATATTGTAGCACAGAGGTCCCACAGCACTTCTTCTTAGCATGTGATAAATTGTGTACCAGGTGAAGGTGAGAAAGGAGCGCAGGCAGCCACCGCGATGACAAACTGTTGCTTTGCTGCTCCTGCTATGAACCTGCTATTTCTCTGCCAGCAATCACCAGTGCCTTAGCTGTGGCCAGTACTGCTTTCCTTGGCCCGTGATAACATGCCTGCGTGTTGGGGAGCGCTTTAAGGAGATGCGGGGTACGCAGCTACAGACAGCACAGTTTTTCTTCTGCGTGCCGCCGTGGCAAGAGCTGTGCGTTTTACAGCTATGTTTGCAAGACCCTTACTGTATAGAGGCTCTTCACGCAACCCAACTGATTTCCAGTAGCTGATACAGCATAAAGTATCAACTAGGGTGAGAAAGAGGTAGCTCAGCGTGCCCCGGTGGGAGGGTCTGTTGTTTTGATCTCTGTCAGATCTGGGATTGGCAACAGGAGCCCATCAATACAATACGAGTTAATGCTGTAAGAGTTATTTTTGTCTCATCTCTCTGTATTTAATTCCTCCATTGTTGCATTAAAAGTAGATTATTTTCATTGCAGAACGCTACTCGGATATGTTGCATATTTAATGTAGGTTCCCTAGTTATTCCTCTTATGAAAAATATAGCACAACTGGGGGACAAGGGGGGGAGGGAAAGAAAGTGGAAGTGTCCAATTTAATAACTTCTAAGTGCTTGTTTTGCTTTGTCATTTGACCTCAAATGTATTTAATAACTAAAGTCCACCCCTAAATCATACAAAACATCAACTGGGTATAAAATAAAATACCTGGTGGGATCTGAAGTAAGTTTTATGTTGTTTTTTGATTGATAGAAAAATCGTGTACTTTATTTTTGCTGTACTCTTTCAGGACTGCAAGCCAGTTTAATGCTAATGATTCAGCTGTTATCCAGCTAAAGAAAATAGACTAATGAGGTTAAGTAAAGCCACAGTCAACACCAGTTAATGTAGTGTTGAATGTGTTGCCTGATTGGCATTAAAAGAAAAAAGGAAAAGTAATGTCTAGCACCTTCATTAAAAAAAAACAACACCCAAGTTGTTCCCCACCCAAACAAACAAACAAAAAAAATTCTCCAGAAAACCCAAATAAAGGGAAGATTCTGAACTTGAAGAAAATCACTGTTAAGGCACTAATGCTATGAATGTCTCCATTAAACTCACTGTTTATAGATCTCTGCTTTTAATTTCCTAATTTGGTTAATGACATTCTTAAAGATGAGACTCCAAGTTTTCCCACTGATGTTTGGATTCCTGGGACTGTTGTGACGTTGAAAGTCCTTGTTGCTCCATGCTTGTCTCCTCTTCAATGAGCAGACATTGACCATGGAAAGAAATCTTGAATTTACATCTATCAGTTTCTTTTTGCTGGCAGCTTCTTGTGTTTCTACCTTGAAAAGGAGGGGAGCCATTTCAAGCTTTTATTGTCTTTGGGTCATTCTGGTTCCTGTGTTTTGCTGCTCCTGTTTGAGTCGTAACAAGGAATGCACCATGCCGTCGGACTCAAACCCATTTACTTGCTGTATTCAGTGGATGTGTGATTAGAGCAGCTGGAGAAGTGACCTTGGCCTGGAAACCCTTCCCAGACTTTGGAACTGGGAATTTGGTGGTGTTTTCAGAGATATATGATGACTAGATAAGTGACCTTAGCTTACATGTGTGATCTCGGTGTGACTTTATTTTCAATATCACAGAGCGCTATGGAGCAGAGGAGTCTGGGCACAGTTTCTGTGACAGTTGTGAGCTACAGTGCAGGGGCTGTTTGGGTAGGGCTGGCCACAGGAGGGGTGGGAGTTGCCGAAATCACAGCCTCCGGCATTGCTGCAAAGGCCTTGGCACCCTAAGGAGAGCACCGAAATCGAGGAGCGATGGCAAAGGTCAGCAGACTCTCAGCGTCAGCAAGACCTGGACAAAACCTCAGCCCTTCATTCATTACTGAGCAACCAAAGTGACAATGCAGCCTTTTTCCATGGAAAATCTGTGGCTTCGTCCACTGTCCATTGTATTGATTTGAATGAAGCTTAAGCGCGT
>VWZZ01004978.1:344692-347192 GCA_013399095.1 Psophia crepitans | reverse complement strand
TGTTTGAGGGAGTGAAATGCCAAAGAATGTAGCCTATTGTGTTCCTGAAAAAAACCCAAACACACACCAACAAACAACCAACCAAAAAAAACCCCCAAAAAACCCCAATAAAACCAACCAACCAACCAAAAAAAAACCCCAACAAAATTTGGTGCTAACTATACTGAATACGTAAAAAAAACCAAACCAACCAAACAAAACATCTCTTCCCCACTTCCACCCCCCAGCACACACACAAACCCAATTCAAAATGTCAAAACCCACTATGCATCTTACTCCATATGGGGAACGAGGAATACTTTTTTTCCTTCTTGCTGTGAAAAGCAGCTTATGTGTTTTACAGACTGTAACAACTGGAAGTTGACTACGGCCAATGTAGCTGGCAATTGGTTTTGCTAGGGAAATCTGACATGCAGAAGGAACACATAGAATGTAACGCAGATCATCTTAAATCCATCAAAGCTACAGATGTATACTGATTTACACCCCAGAATTTTTTCTAGATGTTTTCTTTAGCTGTTAACACGAACTTTAAGGTTTTGTGTGGTGATTATATGCAGTATAATAAGAATAATTATCACATAGCAATGTTGCAAACACTGCTGGAATCTTTAAAACTGACTCAATTAAAGTTTTACAGGAATGCAGGAATGCAGCAATGTTTTAATATTGCAAAAGAAATAAGATTCTAAAGGTACTAACTGAGCAAATACATATTTTTTGAAAGATTTTTCAGTTGGGAAAAAGTCAGAAGCAGCAGGGTGAATTTCTGAACCTATTGAACTCCTGCCAAAATTATCATTAACTTCAGTTGTGCTGCATGTCGCTCGTAGGAGTTATTTCTGTTACAGTATTTATTGTAGCTTTCAGAATATGTCTGGTCATTTCTATACATATTTGCTTTTCAGTAGGGTAATATTATTAATTTAGAGGAAGTCTGCTGTTTTCAGACTAACATATATCCGTGTGTGCATACGCACGCATATATATATGAGGATACTAATATCTATATTAATCTGTCAGTGGTATGGTTCAGTTATTTTTGACAGATTTATTGATTATGTCTGCTGCAAGCGCTGGGTTTTTTTTACTGGAAATTGACACCCACAATCAAATGGGAAAGATGGATGCTGTAAAAATTGCAATTTTTCAACGATTCTTGTAATTAATCCTTTTGTATTGACAGCTTCCAGGAGCTATGTTGCCAGGAGTGGTCTTTATCACTGGACAATTAAGCAACTGGCTTGAAAAAATAATGCTGTTTTCAGAAACTGCCATGTGACGTTCGAAAATAAATGGGTCTGAACTGTTTTCTTACTTTGGTTTTGGCTTTGATTAATGGTCCCAGATGCGCTTTGTTTTAGGTAATCTTTGCCTGCTTTGACTGTTAGCGTCTGTTATAGGGGTCTGTAGCCACGCATGAGCCCACGTGTAATTCTCTCGGTAGCGCTGCTCGAGGTGGTATACAAAGACAGTGTTTAGCACTGGGGCCTTCCTGATGGTAGCAACGTGACCATAGTATTTTTTTCTTTAGCTTTGCTTTCCCATGGGAATTAGTGGAACTTGTCAGAGTTCAGGTCCTCCAAGATCTGTTGCTTTTTTTTTTTTTCTTTTCCCACTGTAACAGTTGTTGGCATTTCTCTAATATTAAATGAACTTTTCATTGTTATAATGAGTCCTGCTTCCCCTCTCTTCTGGACCGCAATCTCTCTTTTGTGACTTCTTATAAATTATTTTGAGGCTATTTTTATTTTTATTGCCTCGTATGAAAAGGTAGAGCTCATTCGTTTTTAGCTGCTCTGTGATGAACAAATACACTGGTTATGTAAGTGGACCTGGTAAATAAGAGAACGGGGGATGTCAGGAAAGTCTGTCTATAAATATGCTGCATAGCCAAACTTTTCTAAATGAAGCAGTGCAGTTCTGCAAGTGAAATAAAGCAATTGCTGCTGAATGCATACTGTAAAGACAAGTCTTATAATGTTCTTCATTTGTTGAGGTTTCTTTGCATTAATTAAAATTGGGAAAAAACCAAAGTATTTTAATGTGACCTTCATTTGGCATTTGTTTTAACTTTTCTTCTCCTATTTTATTTAATTCTTCCACTTCTGTTGTTCAATTAGTGTTTGACCCCTTTAGCAGAGATGTAAATTAAATGACATTTCAATGCCATCCCATATTTAAAATACTGTGTTAGTTGTGGATCATAAAGGATGATCTTCGTTCTTTAGCTAATTTATTCATTTAACAATTTCCCTCCAGAAGTTCCAGCAGAAGGCTCTGAAGCAAACTAAGCAGAAGAAATCCAAGTCGGCTGAATTTCTGATGGGTGAGCCTTGCTTGATGAGTTATTGCTCATAATTTGTGTAAGGATTAATTAACTAATTACAGACAAATGGCTGTGGGCGAAATTTTGCTCTTGCTTGTCAGGGTGCAATTTGTAATTATTTTAATCATTTATTCTTTTTTTTTTTTTTTTTTTTTAGAGTTAATTTTAACC
>VWZZ01004978.1:296637-343668 GCA_013399095.1 Psophia crepitans | reverse complement strand
TGTTTCTTTTTTTTTTTTTTGTTTCCTTTTTTTTTCCCCAGCCAGTGATGCTCACATGCTTGGAGCAGGGAGTCCTGTTCAGTTGGCTTGTCCAGGAGGAGCGATCCTGGCTTTTAAGCTCAGCTTACAGAGACTCAGGAAGCAATCTCTGTTTATTATTTAGGCTCATTCAAACTGAGTATAAGGACCTTTGCTGATGTCAGTTTTCCTTTTGCAGAGGTTTGATATTATTTAACCTATTGTTTAATTACTCAATTTTGAACTACTGCTGGATGTTACACTCAAGGGTTATTTTTACTTAGTAATCCAGCGAGGAAGAAGGTGAGAAAAAAAATTTAAAGGCATCTTGTGAACTATATGAGGAAAATCTTGGGCCAAGACTTACCGTAAAAGCAAAAATGCCTGAAGTGATACTCAAAATCTTCCCTAAATATCCATACAAAGTTTACTATATTGGACTGTGTTTTCTCATTAACTCCAAGTGGACTGTGTGAATCCATGACAATGTAAATGTTTACGTAAGGTCCGAGACCTTTCAAGGTACCAAAGGAACTGATATGACTGAAAAGTCTTGATCACCCATCGTTTCCCACTAACTCACAAGGGATCTGAGATGCTGTGATGCTGTTTGCTAAGCACCCTAGTGTGCCAGCCCAGGTGTTTAAAGGGGTAAGTACAGGCTGGTGAGCAGAACTTCAGGCATTTGCTTCTAAAACTCAGGACCTTGTTGTGTTAAGATTTTATCCTTGCAGGACTGGAGAGCCCACGGCTCCTAACGGCCCCTTGCAAAATTAGGTTTGGCTTTCCATTTAGCCTTCATGTAATTCTGTGCAACACTGCACAAAGCAGGAATTCTTCGTCTTTCCTTTGCAGTCTGTCAGAACAGTGATTAAGCAGACAAAGGGATTGATTGGTTTTTAATGAAATAGTCTATCTGGCAAAAAATGAAGTTGGGCTCGCTGGAGACTATCCATGCTTTCAGTCGCCTCTTCAGAAATTCATGAATAGTTCCCTCAAGAAAACAACACATTTTTTTAAAAGCCTGAGATGTGTTTTTAAACAGTTTGATTTTTCATCCTGAGTAGCATTTTGTTCAAAAAAACCCTAACAGTATAATCTTTGTGAAAGGAGCAGAAATTGTTACGTTTTGCATGGAATGCAATGCCTTGATACACTGCTACGTGTTTCTATAATGGGAGAGGAAAGCTTGCAGAGAGTTGGAAAATTTTGTTTCCCAACACTGTCTCCTGCCTTGACCTTCTGTTCGTCCGGTTAACCAAAAGATCAGTCATTCATATGGCTCTGCCTCTAAGTCATGCAGCTATTAAAAAAAAAAAAAAAAAGTCATCCATTTATGCCACCATTAAAGTCTGGATTGGGAGAGATGTCCAGAGATCATCTGGTCCAACCTTGCATTAAATTATTCTTAGTCTAACTTATGTCAGGACTTGCTTGGCAGTCACTGGGGGCGAGTTCAAATTGTCGAGGGCTGCTAATAAAACATCATCTTCAAGCCTGTCCTGAAACCTGGGAAAAAATTGAACTAAACCTTAGGGTACCTCATGAGCTAATTTTCCATCTTCCCAAATGTAACAATACTTCATTAAAGAGGGAAAGGCAACTACATAGGTAAATGCTGTATCATATGAATGTATTAATGTACAAATGGCTGTATTTCACAGTCCTCAGTGAAGTCTAGGTCTACAGGTAGCTTACCCCTTCACACAGCAATCTGTTATGATTTGGGCCCACCACACCCCAAGGGATTCGTTCCTTGATCCTTTCTCTGCATTGCTTCACGTTCACAGCCGCTTTGCATAGCTGCTGTCATTTCAGCTCATAATAAAATCGCACGGGGTGTTGAAAACTACCACCACCTTCTAGCATAGGGAAAACTGTTCCACAGCTTCCTCTCCTGCCACTGTGCAGTTCACAATAGTGATTTTTAGCACAGAAGTCTCTCCCATCCACCTCAGGAGGCAAAGACTTGCACCCCTGACTGGGACCTATCTCTCTAGAAGGGGGTGGCCACACACACTGTGTTTGGGGCTTGTTGCCCCAAACTTTGCTATGCCAGTAAAATGACAGTCCTTTTGCCACTTCATGCCAGGCTTCCTTACCTTAAGGGAAATATCTGCCAAGCACAACAGCACGGTCTGTGCAACATAAACACGTTTTAGGTCCCCCCACTACTCCCTTTCACTTTCTTCCCCTTTTCTTCCCCAGATCCTGATAAAATACTCCTCCTTTTGGTGTTTCCTCCTCCACAACATTGGGTGTTCTTCCAGCTCTCAGCCCCCAGGCTTAGGTTCGGTTACTTACTCAGTAGAGAATGGCATTTGTCAATTATAATGCTCAGTGTTAAACTGTACAATTTAAAACCAGTTATAACCTTAAGCACAATTATTTAATCGCAGCATTTAGCAGATTACAGGTTGGAAACACTATACAAACATCAGGCTGGCTTTTCAGGCTATGCACGTGAAGGCAGGGCATGGAGATGGCATTGCTTTTCCATTATCTTGCCACCCATCGCCCGTGTTGTTAATGGCAGCAAATAGTAGCTACAGGGGTTGCTATCATTTCCTCCATCTTGCAACAGCGTCACAGCCTGTTCCTCTGTCAGCAATTGCTGGAGGGAAGTGTTCTCTAGAAAAACCTCCACCTACTCTTGAGGTGCTTTCTCACATGCCTCCATGCTAAAGGATATCAGGAAGGAGTGCAAATCGTTAGCTGTGTGCTCAAGACAGCCTTGCAGGTAAGGTGAGGAGGTGTGGCCTGGATGATCGGGTAGTGAGGTGGATTGCACACTGGTTGGAAGGCAGAAGTCAGAGGGTTGTGGTCAATGGGGCCGAATCTAGTTGGAGGCCTGTGACCGGTGGAGTCCCTCAGGGGTCGGTGCTGGGACCAGTGCTGTTCAATATTTTCATCAACGACCTTGATGAGGGAACGGAGTGTACCCTCAGCAAGTTTGCTGATGACACTAAACTGGGAGGAGTGGCTGACACACCAGAGGGTTGTGCTGCCATTCAGCGGGACCTAGATAGGCTGGAGAGCTGGGCAGGGAGGAACCTGATGAGATTCAATAAGGGCAAGTGTAGGGTCTTGCACCTGGGAAAGAAGAATCCCATGTGCCAGTACAGGTTGGGGACTGACCGGCTGGAGAGCAGTGTAGGGGAAAGGGACTTGGGGGTCCTGGTGGACGGAGGGATGACCATGAGCCAGCAATGTGCCCTGGTGGCCAGGAAGGCCAATGGCATCCTGGGGTGCATTAGAAGGGCTGTGGTCAGTAGGTCGAGGGAGGTCCTCCTCCCCCTCTATTCTGCATTGGTGAGGCCGCATCTGGAGTATTGCGTCCAGTTCTGGGCCCCTCAGCTCAAGAAGGACAGGGAACTGCTAGAGAGAGTCCAGCGCAGAGCCACTAAGATGATCAAGGGAGTGGAACATCTCCCTTATGAGGAAAGGCTGAGGGAGCTGGGTCTCTTTAGCTTGGAGAAGAGGAGGCTGAGGGGTGACCTCATCAATGTTTATAAATATGTTAAGGGTGAGTGTCGGGAAGATGGAGCCAGGCTCTTCTCGGCCTCACTAAGCGATAGGACAAGGGGCAACGGGTGCAAATTGGAGCATAGGAGGTTCCGGGTTAATGTAAGGAAAAACTTTTTCACTGTGAGGGTGACAGAGCACTGGAACAGGCTGCCCAGAGAGGTTGTGGAGTCTCCTTCTCTGGAGACATTCAAAACCCGACTGGACGTGTTCCTGAGTGATGTGCTCTAGGTGGCCCTGCCTTGGCAGGGGGGGTTGGACTAGATGATCTTTCGAGGTCCCTTCCAACCTCTGTGATTCTGTGATTCTGTGAAAGCATGTTCCTGAAATTTGGGTATGTCAGCACAGGAGGCTGCTCTGCAGAACACGTATCACTTGGAGATTAAATAGCCAGTGCAGAAGTCCATGACATTGTAACTTGTCTGTGTCTACCCCCAAACAGCTTAATTCACAGGTATGTTTGTGCTATATCAACTTCTCCATTCCCTTTCCCCCAGTAACAGAACATCTGAAAAGAAGTTTGTGAGTTTCTTGTTTTCAAGAAACTGATTATATATTTCCAGTATTTTTATTTTTTTTTTCCAGAACTACTTCAGTTTTTGAACCAGATTGGCAGGGACTATTCTGGTGACTCAAAGTGCAAGGCTCCTGCATGCTTTGCTTCTGGGGAAACTGAGGCAGAGCATGAGGCCTTATCTGCAGTCACCCTGCAGACCTGTGATGGAAAGAGAAATAAAACCTCTGATCCCTAGTCCATTGCTCTGTTTGTTACGGCATTCCGTGTCTCATGCTGTTGTATTTCCCATGATGAACAGAATTCCAAATTTTATCATCATCAGTAGAGTGCTGTTCAGGAATAGGCCATTGAGTAACTCTTTCTGCTGTATGCTTTCCATCATTGCTTTTATGTGGTGAAGATCTGGTACTGCTGTGAAATGTTATAGTGACCCAGGGGAACTGGCTGACTATTTACTCAGATTAATCTCCTGATTTTCAGCCCGTTAATTGGTTGAAACGGCTTCTGTCCTGTTTTCTCTTCTTGATTTTACATTGACTCTTTGGATATTGCTCCTATCACCTTCATTTCTTTCACATATTGCTTGTGAAATTAAGGTTGTCTAGCAGCAGCCTTGTCTTTGCCAAACTGTGTAATTTATTTGTTTCTGACAGTACTCAGAGTTCCCTTGTGATTAAATCCAACAAACTCTTCTACATTTCTTCCCCTCAGCAAATATTGACTCGGCCAGAAATTTTCCTGTTGGCCATCCCAACGGGAGGTCTACTAGACAGATTTTCCTGGGAAATAGATTTGAGGTTAGATCACCCAAACCCAGAGTGACAGAAATCTATGTCGACCTGTTTCTCAATTGCTAGGTGCCTGATCTCAAGATGAGCAAATATCATTTGGCTTTTTAAACTCCTCTGGAGGAAAAAAAACACCTAAAACACTTTGTAGAGTGCACTAATGTTCAGGCCAGCTTGGTAAAGTCTTTGCCCAGCAAAGGGCTTCACCAAACTCGTAGGACGGAAGCACCAAACTTCCAGGAATACGCCGTCTTTGGCTGATGGCAGAATACGAGGGAAGCTGCTCAACCTCAGATGGATGATGTATGTCACAAGACGTCCCTTAACACAGGACTACCATGCTTCGCATTTTATCATAGGCCTGTAAAGCAAATGCTAATCTATTCTAGCATTTGATACATTTTTGTCTTCAGCTGCTGTGACTAGAAAATGTGTAAGTGTCTTACACCAGTTTCTACTGTTTAGTGTTCACCACAGCGCTATGCAGATTTGGTCCAGCTAATCTTGAGAAGATTCCCGTGATACAGCACTGTTCACATTTCTATAAGACAGGTAAAATTTCCAGCCCAACCATATGGAGGGAATATGTCAGAACAAATTAGATTGTGGTTTTTCTGGGGTGCCGATCATGCATGCAAGCCGCAGAATCCCGGTGCGGAGCTTTTTGAGCATCCTCCCACTATGTGATCTGCCTTGCACCTGGTGGTTGCATAGACACCTTTGGAGACTGTGATGCTCTGTGCCTTTAGCATGGAAGATGAAAGGCTAATTGTGTTCTCCTGGATCCTGCAAACTGGTACAAAGGCTAGAGGCAGTCTGACCCTAAATGTTGATGATTCCAGTTAAAATTGTCTCCAGATGACAAGAAGTGTTCATCTTTTTCCCCTATCATCCCCAATACACAAATCTTTTTTTCAAAACTAGATTATCTCCTAAAATCAAAAGCTCTAATTAATTCTGCCATTTTATCTGCAACAGGCACTGTTAACATCTCATATCATGCTCCAATAAATTTGCCCACAGAGATTAACAACACTGGGGCAGGGGGGAGGGAAGGGAAAAAAAAAAAGGAGGGAAAGAAAGCTCTTTCAATTGAAGACTACTGAGAAACTATTCTTCTAATTAGTCCAGGTATGGCATGGCATTAGCATGACTATAATGCTTCTAGGAGCAAATTAGAGTCTCTACCTTAAGCTCTGCTGCTCCACCTCCTAGCTGCAGAGCTAGGTTGGGTGTATCTAACACGGCGCTGTGTGCATCCTACGGGGAAAATCCCACTGTAAAATAGAGCAGTTCTGCTCCTTATCAAAAGCCAAAGAAGAGAGAAGCCTTTGCTGAGGAATGGTTACTGCTGAAGGGATTTCAAATGTGGCAGGGCAGTATAAGCCCTTTCTTGCTCAAGAGCGTAACAGGGTGAGAACCTCAACCCAGGAATATGCAGACAAAAAACCCCCAAACAAACAGAGCTTTGTGAAGGAGCTGTGCGGGATACAAACTTGATAAAAAAATATCAGCAAGGGCATCAAATTCAGTCTGTTTAGAAAACTGAAGGCTGAATCTTTTTGAACAGGGTCTAATTTCAATCCAAAGGGATGGTAGGTACCCACTGGAGAGACAGAAATGCAGATGAAAAAACAGGCACTTACTGGAAACTCATGTTTGTGCTGCACGTGAAGGAAACGGGAGCTTGTGACACCGGCCATTTGTGTTGGACAAAATGGTTTGCATATAGAATGGGACCAGAAACATGAATCAAAACCGTACCCTTTTTTTTCTTAAACAGTGGCAAAGTTTATATCTAATAATTCAAGTTCTGTGTATGTGGTTCCATGCTTTCTGATTCCAACAGGGACTTGAAATGGAAATGCCAAACCCAGTATGCAGGGCATGATGGATCACCATGTATGCATAGGAATAAAAGGGTTGTCATTGGAAGTAATTTTGCGTTGAATTACACAATGGGTAATCCAATTGAAATCAGCAGAACGGCACAAGGTGTAATGTAGTGTGCAAAACGTGATCCATTGCATGCAATTTCAACAACAGGGATACTGTACCACTCATCTAAGTAACGTGCTAAAATTGAATTTGTGAAAGGTAGGGGGAGAAGAATTGTGAAGAATGGATGCATTTTATAATTGGGAAGTACTCTTTCAGAAGGTGACTGAATATGTGTTTTTAAGGCTAATTTATTACACTTGGGAATTGTTTTCTTTGTAATAGTGCTGTCGCTGTCAGTCCCTTGAAATTCTGCAAGTTCCTTCGTTGAAATAGTGTCGGACCAGCCAAACCTGCCAGCATGGGAACTCAGTACCCATTTTCCCCATTGACATGTGTCACGTTATCTAATAGTACTCCTAAATGAACTCCATCATCATCAGTAAACCTTTTTCTCACGCCTTTGACCAACAGCGTTTCCCCAGGAAAAGCAGCAGGTCTTGCACTGCCGTCCCTTGGCACAGTGCCCTCTGTTGCCTGCAGGAAAAGAAAAAAAGAAATAATTCCCATGCTGTACCTTTATTTAAACATCAGCAAATGCGGTAAGTCTTCCAGTAGTGGTGTGGGGATAAAAAAAAAAAGAGTGGGTGCCGTGAGTGTGATGCGGCATTTTTCGAGTGTTGGTGAAGGCGCAGCACGGTCTGCACTGCTCAGGCTCGTGAGCGGCCCCGTTGCCAGTGTCCTGTCAAAGCTGACAAGTGAGTTTATTCAAGGCTTGCAATATAAACATAAGACACAGTTATGTGGTTTACTCATTACCTACGGTCTCTGCCAAGGATAAGGAAGATGACATACGATACCTTTAAAACTGTTTTAAAATTGAGAAGGTGCCCGGTGATGGGAGTATTTAACAAGCTTTGTTTTCAAGATACGATCTACTGTCCAGTCACTTGCTTAATGCTCTTCAGTTTGAGGATACCATTAATGGCTAATTTTTTTATAGAATTCTACCTGGTACTTGTGAAAATTTGAAGCTCTATGTAAAACATTTTTCCCTGCCACGTACTTGGTGATAATCCGGAATAACTTCATGCTTCCCAGGAATCTTATTTTGGATCTATATCTAAAATAATATAAATAATATTTATCTATACTTATAGGCGATAATGTTAGATGTAAATCTAAAGTAGTAATAATATGTCTTAAGGCATTCAGCTTCTATATGTAACCTAGATCAGCCTATATAAATTTAATTAAAGAAATTTGTAATGGCTGTAAGCTGAGTTAAATGTAACAGATGTCATGATTCAGTAATGACAATTAAAAATCCAAACTAAAAGTACAAATTCTGGTTAACTCATAATAATTTTTTACTTTTTTCTTGCTGAAATTGTTTTGTGTATTAAGTGTCAATTCACTATGTTCTTCAGAACTAAAGTTCTGGTTTTTTAACATCTTCGTAACATTTTGTTGTAAATCTAGCAACACAAAATTTTGGAAGAAAAACAAAATACTTCCTTGTCCAAGTTTCAAACTTTCCTAAATTATTTTCCAGGTTTAAATCAACTAAGAACCTATAAATTCACTGGAAATCAAGTCAGTTTTTCACTGTTTATGCAGTTTTGGTGGATGATTTTTATTTTTCGGCACTTTCTGTATACTGTAAGAATTTGTTAAGTAGGAAGGCTTCTTTCTTCTTTCATGCTTTAGTAGTTTTGATGGGTTTCTTATAGTTCTTTATAGCTCTTTTGTCCAAAAGTGCAGATTAGAAGTGAAGGTCTGTATCTATAAAGAAGTAGCTTGCAGTTATCAAACCTCGCCAGTGTACATACTGAATCATGAAAATGGGTGCATGGGAATGCTAGTCACAAGACCCACCATGTCTGGAGGAAGGATGAATAACCAAAACAGCTGGAAATGCAGGAGGTGGGACCCTTCTCTCCCCTTCTGCCTATTTCCAAGTCTTAGTGTTTGCTGGCCAAGTTGAGGTGGACACCTGTCTTAGAGGGGATTCAGGTCTGACCTCAAGATGCTTCTTTGGCATAAGCAGTCACATACTCTTCTTGTAAAGAAACTGGGAAATGTGCTAGCACACAACCTTACGTTTGGGCTGCCCAAAGGGCCATATCTGCAAAGTAAAATGAAAAGTATCTCTAGGGAAATAAGTTCAATTTTGTTGAATGGAGACAGTGAGTATTTATCATGATGTTTGCTAACAAGAATTGCTGCTGAAATCAATGCTTTAAGATAGCTGTGAGGAAAGGAGGACTACTCTTTTCCATCACT
Organism: Psophia crepitans; assembly: GCA_013399095.1. NCBI lineage: Eukaryota > Metazoa > Chordata > Aves > Gruiformes > Psophiidae > Psophia > Psophia crepitans. The sequence continues at coordinate 334,596 of VWZZ01004978.1, read as the reverse complement.
GGCTGCACCACAGTTTCAAAAGCACTTTGGGTCAAAATGCCATCTTAGACGGAAATGTCGTTGTTCCAGGATGCCTGTCTTATTCTATCTTATGTAAAAGGCTTTTATGAGTTGCCTTAGTAATGCCCAGCAATGCTCCACCAGGTCATTGGTAGAGATGTGTGGTGACTGCTCTGTTGCCTTAAAAGGCAGAGCTGTTACTTAATAGGGCAAGTTTGATCAGACCATGCTCTGCATCCTGTCTTACAATGAAAGTTGACTCATGCCGAAATTTTTTTGCTTTTATTCCTAAGACCCAGAATCACTTTGAAAACAAGTACCAGTAAATACTTATTCAAACTTCTAATAATTGGTCATCTGGCTTTTAGTCATTTTTACTTTGGTCAGACACCATAAATCTAATGGTTTTGTCTATTCTTTAATTAAAGTAAAATCCTAGATCAATAGTAGAATATGAAGGACGATGGAATAACTGCTTATCTAAATTCCTTGATGTACTGAAAAGGAAGTTGTGGTGAGCTAGATAACTAGCAATGGGACAAGAGGGAACGGCTGCAAGTTGCACTAGGGGAGGTTCATTTTGGAAATGAGGAGAAATTTCTTCTCAGAAAGAGTGGTCAGGCATTGGAATGGGTTTCCCAGGGAGGTGGTGAAGTCACCACCCCTAGATGTGTTTAAAGAAAGGTTGGATCTGGTTCTTAGGGACATGGTTTAGTAGGTAATATAGGTGGTAGGTGGACAGTTGGAATACATGATCTTGAAGGTCTCTTCCAACCTTAATGATTCTATGATTGTATGATACTCTTGTGTGGGGGGTTGACCCTGGCTGAAGTCCAGGTGCCCACCACAGCTGCTCTATCACTCCCCCTCCTTAACTAGACAGGGGAGAAAAGGTGTAACGGACGGCTCGTGGGTCGAGACAAGGATAGGGAGAGCTTGTTCACCAATTACGGTCCCGGGCAAAACCGACCAGACTTAGAGAGGAATTCACCTGATTTATTATCAAGTAGAACACAGACTAGAGCAGTGAGAAATAAACCCAAATCTTAAAACACCTCCCCCCATCCCTCCTGATCTCTCTCTGCTGTGGCACAGGGGAACAGGGATGGGGGTTGTAATCAGATGATCACATGTTGTTTCAGCTGCTGCTTCTTTCTCAGGGGGAAGACTCTTTCCCTGCTCCAATGTGGGGTCCCTCTCACAGGAGACCATCCTCCACGAACTTCTCCAATGTGAGTCCTTACCATAGGCTACAGTCCTTCACAAACTGCTCCCATAGGTCTCTCCCACAGCATGCGAGAGACGCTTCAGAAGCAGGCTGCTCCAGCATGGGTCCCCCACAGGGTCACAAGTCCTGCCAGAAAACCTGCTCTGATGTGGGCTCCTCTCTCCACAGATGCACAGGTCCTGCCAGGAGCTTGCTTCATTGCAGGCTTCCCGTGGGGTCACAGTCTCCTTCAGATATCTTCATCTGCTCCAGCATGGGCTCTTTCATGGGCTGCAGTTGGAATGTCTATACCCCATCATCCCTCCTCCATGTGCTGCAGCGGGACAGCCTGCCTCACCATGGTCTTCACCACAGGCCACAGGGGAATCTCTGCTCTGGCACCTGGAGCATCCCCTCCCCCTCCTTCTTCACTGACCTTGGTGTCTGTGGAGTTTCTTACATCTTCCCACTCCTCTGTCTGCATGCAAAAGCTCCTGTGGTTGTTTTTTTCTGTTCTTAAATATGTTATCCCAGAGGCGCTACCACTGTTGTTGATGGGCTTGGCCTTGGCCTTGGCCAATGGCAGGGGCATCTTGGAGCCGGCTGGCATTGGCTCTGTTGGACACAGGGGAAGCTTCCAGCAGCTTCTTGCAGAAGCTGCCAAGCCTGTGGCCCTGCTACCAAAACCTTGTCACCAAAACACCTCGATGGTGATGGTGATATGGACTATCTGATTTTGTTGTGGAACAGAAGATCTTGTAGAAATGCAGCTTACTTATGCAATTTCTGTGGTATTCTCAGGACATAGACTGTATAATTGACTACAGACATCTTAGCTTAAAAGCCATCTTAGAGTTTCATCCAGTCCTAGTAATACGTGTGCAGTCCCATGGGCTGCATCCAAGGATTATGCTAATTTTATTAGCAACTCCTCTTGCTTTAATTAAACTGTATAAATTCCCACCTGGTCACTGTTGTGCCAACACCCTTCTTTTAATTTTTATTTGAATGTATAGATAATTGGGGGGTTTGCACTTCAATTTTGATTTCCTGAATTATCAGTTGTGTTTTCTGTATGAAATAACACATTTTTGAGGGTTGAATAGAGTTTCAAATTGAGTTAATGGGTTTGAGTGAACCTCTGGATCAAAGTAAAGACCTAAGTTTCCAAAGCTGGCCAGCTCTTCATGGAGGCAGATATTTATAGTAGTTTGCTGTCTGAAAGCACCAAGCTATATACTGTTGTTTAAAATACCTGCAAGCAAGCTCTGTATTAACATTTACTTTACTATGTTTATACCACAGAGCAGAGCAATGTGAATTCCTTAGTGGACTGTTAATTTACATGTTACACACTTTCAAATATTTCCAAAAGCAAATGTGAAGTGATTAGTAATCCATTCACATGCTCACAAAATGTTATTAGCAAAATGCCTTGGGCAGTATGTTATGTTGACTAAAATTATCAATTTTGTGTTTTAAAACTAAAACACCCCCCCTTCCAGCCCCCAACAAATCTTAGGACCTACCTGGAGCCCAGACCTCCTGGTCACACCAGCACTCAAAGTATTTTGAGCTGAGGTGGGGGAGAGGCATGGGAGGAGACAAAAAGCTGCAAGAGCAGCGATCTAAAATTTGCAGTGATTTTGACTCTTCAGAAAGCTTCACTGCAAGTCTTCTGTGGAGTCCTGCAGTTAAAAGTGACTTGCTATCTATAAAGTCATCAGAAAGAGGTGATTCAGGCAGTCACCACTCATTCTACCTATATATGTTGCTCTGGAGAAATCAAACCTTGGTAGCTCCCTCTACTTCTGCATAACTCTCTGTCTCCAGCTGTGTGTGGGTCTGACAGAGCCAAAGCCCTGGATGAAATAACTCATACTTCTCAAAAAAGGGTTAGGGTTGCTCCTCTTTAAGGAGGACCAAAGAGCAAGCTGTTTAATGGTGTTTGTCAACGTATCTCTCTCTTGAATAATGGTTTCCATGCCTCACAGATTCAAATACAATACGACATTTCTTCCTAAATGCCAATTATTCTGTCCAGAAGAGTTGCCCAAATGTCTACTCAAAGTTTCCCACCAGACCCGTAGGATAAAAACACGGGGTATTAAAATTCAGTAAAGCTGTTGTTTGTGATACTAAGGCTGTGCAAAAACCATATACACTAGCTTGAGTATTGCTTGCATGGTTGCAACATACTTTCCAGCAATTTACATTTACAGCTATGAAGTAACTGAATAAAGAGATGCATCATCATTTTCTTTTTTAGCACATGGGTGAATTATTTTACCAACATGTGAAGGGGTGTTCATATCACATCACGGCGCTTTGTGCTAGAGAAAAACAATTACAGTGAATAAGGTAGAATGGCTCTGTTATTGCAGTACATAAGACTTTGATTACATACTGCCAAGATTCATACCAGCCTAGTAGTTGTTGACAGATAAAGTAACAAAAATGAAACTCATTTATTTTTTCTTTATTGAGACCTCAAGGTAAAGCAAATTTTCAGTTCTTGTACTTACTACATTGAAGGAACAGAGACTGACAGTCAAAATGTGCCAGTCCAGAAATATAAATTAAACCTAGTTTCATATCAAAGTTTCATTTACTCTCTGTAAAGGAGCTGCTGCTTGGATCATTTTTGATCCTAAAAGAAATACACTGTAGACCACTATAATGTATCTTGGATGAATTAACCCCCTCGTACATTTAGCTCTTACATATTTTCCATGATATAGATCTGTGTCTTTCCACACAATTTTAAATTTTTTTATGGATTTAATGTTTTAACTTTTTCTCTGTTTAGTTATAATTTACTGTATTTGCAAACCCAGTGAACATAAGAACATAGTTTTAATACCGTGTAGAACTTTTGCTGAAGGAAGGACATATTTTGAGCAAAAAGTCTTCCTTCCACCTAGAAAATTGTTCTGTCTTCTACTGGGAGGCAGCTAGATGCTGCATTATTTCTTGATAAGTCTAACAAATGACTTTTTTTGTCAACTTGATTAGTTTCTAAAGAGCAGATAAAACTAGCTGTTGAAATGGAAAGTGCTAAAATGAGTGGTTTTATCCCATCAAAATCTTGGAGTAGTTACCTAGCCCAACTGAATATAATTGCTTTTCAGATTAATGAGGCAGTATTCTACTATCTCCTCTGTAATTAAACACTTCTCTGGTTGAATACAGTATTAAAGATGCACCAGACGTTGAAACCTCAGTGGTGAAATTTAAAACTGTTGAAATTGGAGGGGTCAGCTGTGAAACACAAATTCCTCTGCAGCATGGGTATCTCACTTGTAAAATGTGCTTCAAGAATAATTTGGCTTGTGCTAGGGATGCTGGATTTTTTTTTTTTTTAATTTTTCTTATCTTTCCATCATCTAAATTTGAGAATTTTTCTCATTAGTTCCTGAGCAAAAGTAACATAAAGTGCACTTGTTTCCAGAATTACCTTTTCTGACCTTTCACAAGATGATAATTGCAGTACTAGTAGGCTTAGAGGACTTGTTAAAAAATTAAGCTTATAAAGTAGCAAAAAATGCCCCTTTGCTTGCTGGTGTCGATTTCAAAATTAACATTTTGGTTCATGTGCTTCTAATAATCGCTGACCCTTACTTCATGTGCTTTCCACAGGAAATGAATACAGCAGAAATTACTTTGACCTGTTGATGGATGAGGAAATAAACCCAAGGCAGTGTGGGATGGAGGTCAGTGAAGAAGGTGAGGCAGAATTAAGTATGTAATTTTGGTGTCAGAATATTCTTTTCCATTCATGAAAATGAGGTGACAAAGATCACATATGCAGTTCTATTTAAATATTGAGGTTTACAATTTAAATTATAAGCTTTACCCGCTCGGAACACGATAGGCAGCATACATAGTCTTTGATCAAGGACAGTGAGTTAATGGATGGGTAAAAGCGAAACTGTGCTGTATTCTTTCTACTGTAGCAAAATAAAACACACTCCAAGGACATAGTCTACACCATGTTCTCTTTAATTAGTGAATTTAGTCCAAAATGAGTACTAAGCTGTAGCTTTTGTTTTGCAGCTCTGCTCCCAAAGTCCTTATTGAAGAGCAGTTTTATTATGGAGCTTGAACATGTGTTTGCCTAACAGAAAAAAACTTCGGAGTCAGTAAAAGTTCCCAGGACATGAGGAGGCTTTTTTGGTTTTCTTTTTGCTAGTGTAGCCGAGATGTTTAGTTTTGCTGTCTGTGGGTGACAGCAAGGAGTGGGAGGGTGTGATTGTGCGGTGCTGGGAGAACAGAAGCTCTGCATAGGTATGAGAGAGATTAACCAGGAGGTATTGTCTAGCAGAGGAAATTCTCCTTCACTGTCACGGCTTTTAGATAAAAAAGGGTGGGAACGGGCCTGCCTGAATTTGCATTGACTTAAGAAAGATCATCATCATGGTAATGAAGTGCTTAGCTATGCATTGAATGCTTTGGTCCAGCTCCTGCTGTTAAGCACTAATAACCTGATAGCACGCAAGACCCAATTCCCCTGTGTCACCTTACTAGCCCTTTGCTTTTTTCAGCCTTGTGCCTGTTTGTATACTGCAGAAACACTCTAGACACACAGCTGTAGTCAAATCTAAAAAAAACTTTGTCTACTATAAAGGGTCTTCCAGTAAGTAACTTCTGAATTGTATGAGAAACTTTTACTTCAAGTAGACATGGAGGTTTAAACTTTTGATGTAAAAACCTATGTGACTGGAAAAGCAGGCTCTAATGCACACCAGCATCTTGAATTTCTGTGTACTGGTGAAAAAAATCAAGGTTTATCAAGGGTGAATTACATCTAACCCCTATCATTTCCCCGTTCATTGTATAGGACAGCAGTGTTATACCTTGGAAAGATTTTGTTTCTGTTGTTAGTGCTTTGGTTCGTCTTATGAATAGGCTTCATGAGTCATGATCTGCTTCATAACTAGAGAATGAAAAGCAGATTAGATTTCTGTAACTGTACGTGTGTGGCTAAACCCATGTACAGACGGAGTGGTGACATCAGGGATACATGGAAGTACAGTTTTCATCTGGAGAAAATGTTATCTTGCCTGTATTGAGAAGGCTGAGTGATACACTTAACCATAAATGTGTACTGGATTTTTTGTGTGTGTGTGTGTGTGTGTAATTTGTGGTGTGTTTTTTTGTTTGGTTGGTTTTTTTTAAACTTTGAACAGATGAAAGCTCTGAGAAAGTCCATCCAATTCCAGGGGTAGGAGTGGAGAAGGGGGTTTTTGGCACTTGCATATCAGGCTAGACCTGAGATCCACGTGTGAACAGCTGTCCTTTGGCACTTCTCCTTTTTCTCCCCAGCAAAAAGGTCACTCAAAGGCTGAGGTAATGCTTGTTTCCTAAAGGTCTGTTAGCAACGTTAATGGCTTCAGGTTGGTTGAGTCGACATTTGCAGAGCAGTTATAACTCTGTATTTACCAACACATCTGCCAAGAGTGATTCTTCTGCCTTGGAGATATTCAAAAGCCATCTGGACATGGTCCTGGGTAACTTGGCTCTAGGTGGCCCTGTTTGAGGGAGAGAGCAGGACCAGACTTCCAGAGGCCCCTTCCCACCTCAATCAGTTTGACTCAGTGATGCCCACAAACAAGACTCACAGTCATTTTTCTTGCAGAAGCGTTAAATAAGTGGAATTACATTTATACGTAGTGGATGGAGTTAAAAGGATGATTAGAACTGAAACCTGGTCCTGCACAGTCATCCCCTGGTTGGAAACCATATTTGTTTACCTCCTCTTTCCAGCTAGCAGCTTATCGCTAAGAGAAAAAAAAACAGAACAAGATGAAGAAATCAGGGCGCACTTTAAAGTTACACTCTTCTTCTTGGGCCCAATGCCCAAAGAGAATAGCTGGTGAAAAGCAAATTTTCAGCCACTAACTCTATTATACAAAGTTAAATATAATTTTAATGTGTTCATCATATGGGATTCTTTAATGGGTTATTCTGTGAAAATGAAGATATTAGCAATTATCTTTTCTATATTTGATAAATTAAATTTGTTCTGGAAATTTGTCTGAGTTGATAATGCCCTGAGAACAAACAACACCCCACTATGGATTTGCTTCCCCCGCTTTGTCAAGGGAGCATTTCAATGTTACGTGCTAAAAAAAAAATGTAAAAGATTCTGTGCTTGCAGAAGAGGTTTGCAGGAGCCTCCCTCTTTGAATGCTCGTTGTAGCTGAAAATTTCGCTCTGAAATTTCGTAGTGTAACGTTATGGTAAAGGAAATTTATTCTTTGAGATTCTATTGGGCATTTAGAAAGAGCCAAGGTGGGTTTTAGATGTACTTACATTCGCTTATCTTGTATGCATTTCTTGGGCCTTCCATCTGCCGGTCTTCACTGACAATTTAGAGAAGTCAGGGCCTGGGAGAGTCTCAACTAGTCATTTCTCCCTTTAGTACAGACACTTGATGTCATTTTTTAGGTCTCATGGAGAAAGACATGTCTGTGTGTCCTTTGCTCCTTTTTAAAATCTGCAAATGTTACTGGGAATTTGAATGACTGTGATCAGCCACAAAATTTGTAGTGTGCAGCAATGACTAATCATACTGGATAATGTGTTAGTATGGTACAGCAAGGTATAATTTCTAATAAAGGAAAGAGTAAAATAGAATTATCTGGAAATTTGAATATAAATAATCATTTCAACTAGTCTATTAGCAAAGTTAGTAAACCAATTTCAGTTCAGATCAAGATATAATATTGCTCACCATTTAAAAGTATATGGCTATATATTTTCTATTTTAAGATGTCTTTCATAACTCAGAAGAAAACGACGTTCACCTCTGCTATGACACTAGCACTGTGGAAACTGTTTTTAGGTGTCACGTGGCTTCTTAACTTTTGTATTTTATAGTTTAAAATAGTGTTTCCTGAAATACTACTGGAAGAAACAATAGATGTTTCATTGTTGTTTTTTTTAAGATCCTATGAAATTTGATGAGCAAATCCTGTATGGCAAACTGATGAAGCTTCTAGATGAAGAAAACAAGATGCTGGACTTCCAAGGTAAACAAAATCATTTGCATAAAGAAAAATAAAACTCTCTTGAATCTGGATGTGGAGAGGAGAGTGAGTAATCCATCCCCTTGAACTCAGAAGCAAACGGGACATTGATTTTAACTGTAAGCCTGTAAGATCTTTTTCAACAAATGTGTTTGTTTTGAGTTGTGTTTATGTGGTTTTAAGCGTAACTTAAGTGGCATGCTTTCTCTAGGCTGCTTCATTGCATGTTGAATTCCACCCTTATGAAAGAAGACTGGAAATATCATTGCTTATGTGCTCAAAGCTAGAAATCTAAATCCTTATTTAAGCTCATAAATGGGTGGGCTGTTTGTCAGATGCACAGGTCATGTCACACAGTGCTTGAGGTTATCTATGCAAGGATTTACACTAGCAGGTGAGTAAGAAAACATTTTCTGTGGCTTTGTTAGAAAATACAAATTTATATTCCATCTACAGTAAAAACAACGAAGGGTAGGAGAAGAAATTTCTTCACCTAAAAGCAACAGCCTTACTTTGGCTTCGCTTATTTTACAGTCACTATTTAACACCCAGTTGATTCATGACACCGTTACCACGAAAGTCTATACACAAGGGGCACGTCTGCTGCTCTCCTCTGGCTCATCCTAGGAAAAGTGACACAGGAACAAGCCCCGTCTCAGGTCTGCCCTTATATTTTTGGGTACCCTCTGCTCCTTTTTCAGCACAGGTCTTTTCTGCAAAAGTATTTTATGTTATTTGTATCTGTATGAGGTTTCCTGTTATATTTCAGTTATACACAGGACCTACTGTGTCAGGGAGACAGAGCAGGTGGTTGCCTATGGCACTGGAGCTCCAGGAGCTGCAACGTGTTTTATACATGCTTTAGTTTGTGAGCAACTTTGCTCTAGAAGAGGCAAGCATTTTCACTTGCCTAGGGTTGCAAAATCCCTTGCACTGTCACTGGTCATATCAGTAACATCTTTGAAAACCCATTTTGTCTCATTTAAAATGCAAGGAATAGAAAGTACAACCATCACCGCTAAATTCATGCAGATAGTTTAAGCAAAAACCTTTAACGAATTATTAGCAAGCTCTCTATTGTTACATGTTAATGTAGAGCTTCACATTGCTGAGGGAGACTACAGCAGTGCTGCAGGCTGATTGTTGCTTTTGTCTCACAACATCATAGGTGAAAATAAACACGTTGGGCTGTGAACTCAACATTATTTCTGTAGGAAGAATTGACATGGGGTGTCTATCTTTGATAGAATAAAATAGAATAGAATCATTAAGGTTGGAAGTGACCTCAGGGATCATCTAGTCCAACCATCCCCCCACCACCTATTACCCACTAAACCACATCCCTAAGTACCACATCTAACCTTTCCTTAAACACCCTCAGGGATGGTGACTCCACCACCTCCCTGGGCAACCCGTTCCAATGCCCGACCACCCTTTCCGATACTTATGTAGTCCCTGTCTACCAACGTTTATAGTATTCCATATTCTTCAATAGCTTTATTGTCAAAACAACCCTGATGTCATTTTACAGGCTGTCCCAGGGTGGGATCTAGTGCCCTTTCCATTAGCTTTCTGGAAGTTAGCTTCTGGAGCTCCCCCAGAGTGGTGGGGGAGGGAGAGAGAAGCACCTCTGGTGGTGGTTCAGCCCACCTCACACAGACACCTCTTAGCTGATTAGACAAATTGCTCCCTGGAGGCAGTTCTTCTCTTCGCTTTGTCTCTAGAAGGTTCTTGAGCAACCTAGACTTTCTTGTGCGACTAAAGGTAAGCAAGTTGTGTTGTTTGTATTGTATTGCATGCATTTGTCCACTTTTAAGCAAGGGAACCAGGGAGTGAAGGAGAAGCCATCCCCACCCATCACTGGTTACTCTCTCCTTCAGCTAGGTGCCCTAAAACTTTATATTATAAGTAACATTAATGAATATTGATAAGATGAACAGAAACTTTACGGAGGATAATAGCAACCATATTTAGGGAAAAATAAGGTTTCACCGATCTCCTCAAATGTTTCCAATTTAAACTCACCAGGTATGTTTGAACTAAAAATGTCTTTTTCTCCAAGCTATTTTTACCAAACCACCATGGGAGGCCAAATGCTCTTATTATTGTTTGGCTACATGGAGTGTGAGCCTGGTTCAAATCTCTCATCCACCCAAAGCCATTTCAATGTACACTGTGTGTTCTGCAGACGATGATCTCGCGCTGTGGCTGCCAAAGTGGTTGAGCTGCCAGCTCTCTGATTCAATCCAAGGGCAGGCAAATGCATTAACGCGCATGTCGCGCTCCAGGTACACGTCAGTGCCCCCATGTAGGCGTGGAGGCAACGACTCAGGGAGATGCCTTAGCCCACTGCTGTCCTGTGTCTTCAGCAGTGCCTCAGTGCTTTTATTTCTTCATAGTGCTGTAATGGGTATCAGACTTGGCCCTGCAAGTGAATGTTGCGCCCTGTCCTAGCTGAATTTTGTATTTTTTCTTGTCTTGGATGAATAAAATCCAGAAAACAGCAAGCTTGTCCTGAGGAAGTGAGGCTGGTGCGGTCTCCACCTCTCTGTGCGTGTATCAGGCTTCTGCCTGTCTGTGTTTCTCCCTTCCTATTTTTGAACCTGTTGTTCACTTCCAAACCCTCTTTCTAACAGAGAGCAAGTCTTACAGGTCTGACTTCCCTACTGGTTTTATAGAAATGGGCAGCTGAGCAGAGCAGACAAGCATTATTAATGTCTCCACTGAGGGAAAAGCTAATATGGGAGTTTGACCCTTATTAGATATCAGAAAATCCATAGAAAACGAGGATTCATTTGGTTCCACTCTTACAGAACTGATTCTTTTCTTCATTTGACCACTGAGCTGAAAAATCACGTAGTCATACAGTCCTAATTAATAGATGATCCCCAAAGGAAAGGAAAGAACATGGCTCAGAATTTATATAATTGTGTATTTAAAGCATTTTGTCGCTGAGTAACCTGTTGGTCACTCTTGTGGTACGTGTTAGTTCATATTATAAGGCAACTTAAAAGGCAACATCGGTTGGTTGGTTTTTAGAGAAAGATATAGACTATTTTTTTTTTACCTATGGATAAAAACTTTCAGACAATGTAAGATTGTGATCCATGCACATCTAAAATGATGCTATGTGATACCATAAAAAATATTTTCTACTATATTTTTCTTTAGCAACAACTGAAATATTGAAGTGCAATGTTTTGCAGCATTTTAGTTGTTTGAGGCTGATGCATGAGCCTTTGGTGATGTACTTTTTTAGCTAGAATTTATACACAGACTCTTCTAGAACCAGGCAGCCAAAATACATTTTCCATGTGGAGTTTATAGCTGCTTTATACGTTCAAACTCACGCTGAGGTGTAGTCTGCCGGTGAACCTACCCTTTAAATTATCATCTCAGTATATAAACCACTGTTCTCTGATTGACAAATGCAGGAGTAAATGAAGTTACAAGCAGCCAAGCTAATACTGGAGAGACTGTTTTAATTACAGCACAGCATCTGCAAATACAGCCTGTGCTAAGGAGAAGTGATTTAAACTACGTGGAAAGTATGACCCACGGTGTTAAGGACAGCCAAGGCAATGAAAAGTTTGACACAGATGCTAACAACTTGAAGCAGTGAGTTTTTAATTAGTTTATCAATCTATCACTGAATTTCCTCATAAATTTTCAGCCATTTCATCCCACGTGTATGAAGCAGTTTTTAACACCGTAGCTACTTCTGTATAGCAAAGAGGCGGAGGCTTTGTTTTGGTCAAGCGTTGCCCGGAGGGCAGCTGAAGCCTGTAACCTGTGGGTCAATGCAGACGAGGAACAACCTGATGGTGGCTGAGTTTCAGAGGTTTCTTTGCAAAACCAGCGAGGAAAGAACAGACCAGCTGAACAACTCTGTTCTCTCCCTATCTTCAGCTCAGGCAATTGAACAGTTTTTCTAACTGTGCTTAAATAGCCATATGTATCTTTTCATCAAATAATTACGACTCAGATTTCATAACTATCTTTGTACTTTTAGCAGTTACCTCCCTCAAAAAGGCTTTTGAAAATGTTCTCCCTCTTCTTTTGCTCTTTTTCCACAAAACGTGCTAATGAGCCTGGTATCTTCCACCAAAACTGAGATCACTTGATACAGTTCCTCACAAAAATAATAAACATGCACAGACAAAAAAAAAAAGGATATTTTGATGAATCACTGCATGGCTATCTTTGTGAATCAAATGTTTTTACTCCTTTTTTTTTTTTTAAATGTATAAGGACTATTTCTCTACACCCAGAGGATCCTGAGACAGGAATGTACAGTCTTTAGAGGACGTAAACTTGCACTGCTCCTCTGAAAGCCGTGAAGTAGCTGATTTATACCAGCTGAGCATATGACCCGTTGTGTACAAGACAGCGTCGAGGGGAACAAGTGTTGCTGCATCTTCTGCTGTTGGCAATGTTGCTTTTTCCAGCGCTTCCTGGATTTTCTCTCTCCCAGCCAAACCGTTAATGTTACAGTAAATTTAAATGTAAACATAATTTTGTTTTTTCAGCTAACAGTTGTAGGTCAAATCACTTTTAATTAGGCTCGTAAGATGCTACGTGAAGAGATGGTGTACCCTAAGGTAATGGTTTGGGTGGTTTATATCTACTGTACACTTCCCCCAATATGATTTTGAATTGTATCCTGTTGTAATTAAACAAAAAAAACCCAACACCCTACTTCCTGTGTGTTGGTGGCACTGAGGTGATTTAAGTGCTCAAGAGGCTCAACAATTAAAGTCATTAAACAATGAGGAGTGAGCAAAACTGAAAATGTTAATAGCCTTAGTTTTATCTTTCCTTTTCTGGTTTTCATTAGAGAATGAGAGACTTCAAAGGGGAGTGAGAGAAAAAAAAATCTTTTAACTGCTTTCATGTCTTAGGATGGATAAAGAGAAAAGCAAATAACTAGATATGGCAGTTTCTTGTGGAGAACTATAAAAACTTACACACAGAAATATGAGGCAAGAAAGAGTCAGACGTGGACAACCTGATATCTGTCACTTCTTAGTGATCCTAACGTGGATAAATGAGCAAAAAAAGTTGTCTGTTATTATTTATGACCCAAACTAGTATTACTACTGTAACACACATCAATAAGATCTATTTTTTTTATGTAGCAGGATGAATTAAACTGAAAAAAGGACACTGCACCTCTTTAAGGTTGACTTTATGAATGAGATTTATTTTTATTTGTGATGCATGTACCCTTTGGTTCTGCGTATGTCACCACAGTGAAATTGGGGGAATGATGTGGGTGAGAGCAAAACTGGACCCAATTAATCAGGCAGGAGCTGTGTGCACACACCTTGGTGAGGAAACCGATCCTCTGGGGTGAGTGGGAGGAACATGAAATGCTCAGTGTGGCTCCGCCTAAAAGTCCTTTTCAATTGCAGTTATTTCTCCTCTTCCTCAGGAGCAAAAGCCAAAGCCTTCCCAAGTCCCAATTCTTTTAAGATTTACAGGGGAGAGAAGTGACTGTGCAAATGCAGAGTGCCCCTTTTAAAAATTATTTAAGGAGCAAGCTGCACATGCTAAATTTGTACCTGTATGCAGATGTTGCTCTTGAGAGTTTTCCTGGTAACGGTGCTTGGAACCAGCTGGTTGTTCTATTGTGGTTATTTATTACCATTCATTTTATGGCACAAAATGTTGCCTTAAAATGTTGGTGGGCCAAAGATGTTCACTGCGAAGGTACTAACCAGTGAACGAAGTCCCATTTGCTAAGAGATAATCTGCCACTTTTATTTCAAGCAGCCCATGTCGCCAGTGAAGATTTTCCAGACACTGCGATGCCTGTCAGCTCCAGTAAGGCACGTGACCTTCACAGGGTGCTCGAAGATGAAGTGATTCCTTCATATATCGAACAGTTTGAAAGAGATGTTCAGGATGACATAATTCTGCTTGGCAGCTTTTCACTGGAACAGGTCAGAGTTAAGAACTATAAGACAATTTTATCGCTTGCTTCATAACATGATGCTGGCTTGTTAACCTTGTACACCCCAATTCTATTTCACTGCCCGGCAATACATATATTGAAAGGGGAAAAGATAACCCATTTCGTTGCTTTATGTGACTGGGACTTTGCTAAGCTAACAGCAGGACCTTTATCTTTGTCTCCATTTCAACGTGAATAAAAATAGATTGCCATCATTGCTTCTTTCCTAAATAGTGGAGTGTCTCTGCTCTGTAGTAAGTATTGCAATTGAGTTTCAATCAAGAGTCTAAGCTTAGGAGATCTCTCTCTGCCAAATTTAACAGCGGCTTATTCATCTATCAATAAGGTATATTCGGATTGGAACCCAGGAAGGATTTATGTAGCAATATTGTTTGGACAGAGGATAAGATTATTACAAAATTCAAAATTTATTCTGTTTTTCAGGGTGGCAAAGCATTCTGTGGTTTTCTTTTTGCCATTTCATAGCATAAAGAGAAAAGGTTGGGTTCATGTTGACAAAGGCACAAGTTTTCAGGGCTGAAATGATACTTGTGGGCACCTAACTACCATTTGTCCCTTTGAAAAATCTCATACCAAGACTAGGGGACAGGAAGAGTGATTAATTGATGAATCTATCATTTTTAATTAGCAACATGAGAACAGCGCACTGGCTCTAATGGGCTTAAAATAGGTTATCCAGTGACTGATGGTGATCTAAGCTTTCTTTTATTTTTCAGAGGAAGTTTTTAGAATTTTTTCACTGCAGGACTAAACCTCATTATTGCCTTCTGCATGTTGGTGAGGACCACAGTTCCCTTCCTTGCTGCTTTCCTCTAAATCCTTGTGTAGCTCTTTGATTCCTTCTGACTTTTTTGGAGCTGTATGTATCACGCATAAAAGGTGGTTTGAGGAATATTGTTCAGAAAATGTGAAATGGGAAGGAAACATGAGGGAAAAAGACTCAAATGGTACTAAGAGCATCATCTGCCTCAAGGAGCTGATGTAGTAGGAACTTGGAAACAGGTGAACAGAGCGTGCTGCACCTTTCCAGAAGACTTTATAAAATGTTGAGAGTTCACACTTTACGTTTGGGCTATTCAGACCCCCTCAAAGCTTCATGAGGCTCTGTGACACCTGAAGGAACACTATAGATTTGTCAATCCTTTGTTTACCCTCTCTCTCAACGTGGTCACTGGGAGGCTCATTTTGTGTCTTGGACTCTTTTTGGAGGTGTTCAGCAAGGTTTGTTTCCTCAACAGGAACAAGCTATCTGGTCATCCCAAAACAATGTTCTGCTTTTTAATTGATAACTGCGTATGTGAATGCATATGTAATACAATATAATACTGCTTTTCTTCCTTATTTTCTTCCAAGAGAAATAAAATCCTCATTTAATGCAGTTAATTGAGCTGGTCTACCATGAGCTTGCAGATAGGAACTCAACACTTAATACTGCACAGAAGAAATCTTGAATGCCTTTATTTTCTGTCTCTTCCTTCCACGCATCTCTAACTTCAGTTGTCCATGCCCTGTTTAGGAATTCAAACATACTGACTTGGTATCAGCTGCCACATTGGCATCCTGCAATGCAGATGGTAACAAAAGGATCACTGCAAAATCTATGTTGTCTTCTAGATTAGATATTGTGTATGTCCATCCTGTCCTTGGAAGCGCATAGAAATGACATATTCTGACCCTTAGAACAGAAAGTGGAAGGTGACATTGGAAGCAGAAGCTGCAAACACGCACCTCCTATGTCATGCTGGTATTCAAAGACATCTAACGATAATGCGAACATGCTCATTCTTCTTTAATTGACCTTCTTTATTTTTTAATGGACCATCTTCACTCTCTGATCTGTGGATACACCCCTGCAGCATTGCAGTGTCGACGCCTTTCCGCAGCAGCTACAAGTTCAGTGTTAGACTGCTGCCATGGTCCTCAGAATCTATCACTGACATCGCTTGGATGCTTCCAGCTTCGGTTGCTTGGATGTATGTTTATTGCTTTGAAAAAGTCTTTAATTTGCCTTGTGCATTTACTTCTTACTCAGAAAAGAAACCCCTTCCCTTCCTTCTGCAGGTTTAGTGAGTAGCAGATGTACTTTAGCCAGTGTAATTTATGATTAGTTAATTTAATCTGCCATAATGACATAAAGTGAGCCTGAAACAAGCTTCTATCAATTTTGCCGTTAGAGGTAACATAATATTTTCAAATGTCTACCAAACTGAGTAATTAACCCTCGGGCTGAGTGAAGGAGTCTAATAGACAGTTCTCACATTCCTTTGCTTTGACAAAATGAAAACAAAACACTGGAGCCCAAGGGTTAAAAATCACATGTGAGAGTTCACAGTACCTGAGACTGATTTGATGAGTGAGATTCAGAAACACACTTGAGTTGCTGCTGTTTCTTTTTGGGCTGCCAAAATTTCTCTCTAATGGGGCATCTGATTTACAGCAGAGCTTTGCTGGCAGTGCTGGCATGAACAGGACAGCTATGTATTAACTATCTATCCCTCAGTTCATTGCTTTTCTTCTCTGCTTTGTAGCGTTACAGTAAGTGGGTGGCTTTTGTTTAAACAGCAGCTCAGTGCACGAGATCACAGTGATTAAAAGTTTTTGAAGGAGCAGATGCACTTTCCAAAATAATAATAATAAAAAAGGTTTATACAAGATTTAGCTCTGGAACTTTAAGCTGCATTGTTACTTACTTCATGTTTTGTTTTGTAAATGCAAAAGCTGATAGTTGAGGTTGGCAAGAAATACATAAGGGGAGATCTGATAGATTCTTGTAAAGAAAGCATTAAGCAGATGTCAATGTTCTGTTAACAAACACATTAAAGAATATTAAATTTGGAAAGCAGTACTGTTTCCTGCGGTCTACCATGTAGGCCTACAGATTTCAAAAGCCACAATGACATTTGCTTTTAATAAAGAAAAATAAACTCTATTGAGAGAAAATCATAACTTTGGGACTGTGTTGTGGTAGAAGCTGAGCAGGTGTAACCAAGGCTGGGTATGCAGAATGCCACAGAAAACCATCTGTCATGAGACAGCACAGGGACACATGCTTATGGGCAGAACTTGATCTTGTGGAGCGGGGAAATATGCAAGGAAAGACCTGACATAATGCTGGCTTAGTGTGTTTGATTAAAGGCAAGATGCTCTCAGAACATGAGTGATTGCCGAGGATGAAGCAAACGCTGGTGATTGAGGTGGGATTGCACTTGATGGGTCTTTGGCAACATAACCTTGACAATCACTGATTCCAATGCTGTGGAAAAATACCAGCTCTAGGATTTTCAGCTTTTTCTGAAATGAGACAATAAAAGGGACTATTCAGTTTTATGTAAGTTCTCTCAGGAAAAAAAAAAAAAAGTAATGGAGCAATTGGAAGGATCGATATTGCCCCAGAAGTCAAGAACACCGGTCCTGCTGGGCCATCCTCTTCCTGCAACTTGGTCAGTATTCTTAACGAAAGGTAATTTGTTCACAGCCTCCATATTCTCCCTACAGGACCCAGCCACTACCTTTAGCCCTCTATACCGGGCATAACACCTTGCAAGAACTTGATCATTACAACTATATAACCAGTTTTGATCCGTGACCTCAATGTGAATTACTCAAGAGCCTCTGAAAGTGCAAGTTTTGCTCTTCAGTACCAGCAGTTGAGTTATAGTAGTAAGAAATGAGCTATTTGTTGCAAGTGGATAGTAATAAAATGTTGCTTTTCATCAAGAGATTTATCTTTTGGTTAAACAAAGGTTAATGCCTCTGGGCATTAGACCTAATATTCTTACAGGGTCAATATCATCACTGTACTGACTCCTTGCCAAGTCACAATGAGATCAATTTATATGATGATGGAGTGATCAGTTTTCCTTGGTTAATGGTGGATAACGTGGGTAAAACTTGGTAGTATGTAAGATAATGACAAATCTACCCTCCAATCAGGAATTTAATTAGTGGGATCAGGCCTCGGTGATATAAAACACCAATGCACATTTGTTTGCATGTTCTAGCCTGTTGGATAATACTGTCATTTGTAACCTGATAGTACCTGCAGACCTCCCCTCGTCAATGCCATAGCATACTAAGCATTGTACAATCCTTTCTGATTGTTCTTTGTTAATATAATAGTTGTGTGAATATGTGCATCTAACAGCAATGCAGAATTGAAGGTGACTTTTCCTCAGCTGAAACCCGGCTACTTTTTGATATTTGCCAAGATTTTAAATGACTGTCATGTTCAAATGAGTAATTTTCTTGTTTTACTGAGAACTGCAGGTCAAGAACACAAAAACTGGCAATGTTTCATTTACACCATGTCTTTAAAGTGGGTGACTTCATTTTAGGCAAGCTACCTATTTGCTACACTCACTATTTGAGTGTCAAAGCATATCTGGAGTCTGTTAGTATAATGGTTTCCATTTCATTTATGTGATGTAGTAGGAATTATGAGTATCTCCATTTTACAGAGGAAGAACAAGGGTACAGATAGACTGAAATCTACAACCTTCTGAAGTACTTAGCACCTAATTTACTTTTGAAATCTGTCATTAGGCCAAGCTCGTCATCAATTCATTATAGTCCTGCCAGGTAGACTGCTCTTGGACTGGTGAAAAATCTTCTAACCGAAACCTGTTAGAAGGGGAAAAAACACAAGGTGAACTTCCCAAAGCTTGGGATATTGGGCTTCTGGACCTTGGACTTCTGATGTCCTGCCTAACAACTGTTCACGGCCCTCAGATATGTGTTAGCACCCACCCAGCAGACCCAAAGCCTGACCAAGGTGCTGATGTCAGCTGAGGGACTTTCCCTTGTTAGGAGGGCAACCTGAGATTTCTAAATAACTTTATACTATCAGACTTACTCCAGCTTCCTCAGTGGGAAGTCTGTGAACCCTCTGAATTTCTAAGGTTCCTTCCCCATTGCTTCTAGATACACAGATATACACAGTTTGGGTTTTTTTTTAAAGAAATGACGGAGCTGGTGAAAGAGAGAGCATGGAAATGAATGTCGGCATAAACAGAACTGTGGAAAATTGTGGAAAATGGTTTGTAAAGGCTCTGTCACTGTGCTGTCACGATACCCATAATACTGCTATAGCTGCTCTTTTTAATTGTAAATCTCTTTCGATTGCTTTGTTCAGGAGTTAAGTGTATTTTTAGTTGAGTAAATATTTAGATGGAAGTAATGAAAATCTAAATTTCTTATATTTTTCACTAAAAGGAGCTCACTTAGTTTTTACTGTGTTCTTTCACTCTTTAAGATCAGAGGGGCAATTAAACAACTAAAGTAATTCTTGATATTCTATTGAGCTGGAACAAAGAATCCTATAGCTACTGTAAATGATGATACTGCATTTGCTGCTGCTTAAGGTAATGTGACTGGTCAGCGCTCTGGCTCATTATCCTAATATAAACTCCAGTAAGGAAGTCTATTTCTCTGGTTCAATAAGCAAAGGTAATTGGAAAGATTCTTCAGAGAGAATCAGTGATTGCCAAGTCCTGTTGAAGTTTAAGTGACTTGATAAAGTACTGGCCACCTGTTAAAAGAAGCAGAACTCAGATGAGGATTGTAAGGAAAGAGTAAGCATTACTGGTGTTATAGAGACATGAACCTGCAAAAATAAATACAATAAAAGCTAATCTTTGCTGCTCATGTATTCTCCAGAATTACTTCTCCCCTCCCAGGTAGTTTTTATTTGTATTTTCAATACATTTGGAGCCAAACTGTAGCCACAGGTGTAGCTAAGTCTGCTGTGGGTTAGCTTTTATGACAGGAGACTCACTAGCAGCATCAATAGACTACACAGATTTTATCAGCTATAGATAAATGAATTGCTCCAAGTCCTGTAACTTTTTTGCTTCTGCAGCCTTACAACAGAGCTGAATTTGTTGAACAGAGTCTGTGCTGGATGTTACTTTTGACCTCTGCTTCATAGAACAGATGAATTCAGATGGGGAAGGACCAGACCTTTGGAGGCTGTGTAGTCCAACCTCCTGCTCAAAGCAAGGCTAACTTGGAGGTATTAGGGGCTTTCCATGCGTACTCTGAGTTTTTAAGGCCTTTGGAGTTGTTTGCACCAGTTGGTTAGTGTGAAACATAACTAGGTCACCTGTAACTTGAGAGGTGTAGAAATGCTGGGAAAGACAGTCCAGTTGCATTACATGCACATTCACTTAGTACGAAGGTGGGGAATCGTCACTGTTGCTCAGCCTGGTGGCAGTCTGCTAGCACAGCTGGTTTCTTTCTCTGCTGTGCTAGATCCTTGGACAAGATGTGGCTTTCAGCACTAGGCGGTTACAATGAGAACATCAACTGAAGTGCACATGTACACTCAAAGTACAATGTTATGATACAATTGCCCAAGTCAGCATTCAAATCAGAGAAGGAGGGCTTATATTTCAGCTGAAAATGTGAAACTATTTCCACCTGTAACTTTCATCAGAGAAATGGAGCAGGATGTGGGCTTGCTGGAGGAGATCTTTACAGAGAAAATTCATTAGGTATGGCAACTTGTCATTTCCACTGTTGTATTTAAGACAATCTCACAGTAAACTGTACTTAAAGCATTGTTTCCCCCTCTGTAATTTTCATATACTAATTGTAAGTGAATGTCTCTTAATTATAAAGTGTTCAAGTGCATGTCTGCACACTTGAAACAGAAGATGATGTAAAAGCTGCTACAAATGGAAATTATGGAGTAAAGTTAAAGCCTTTACTTTTAGATTACAATTATGGAGACAAATTTGTGAGGCAATGCTTTATTGACTGTCAGAAAAAAGAATGGGGACTTAGAAAGATGGAATAGACTGTAGCTTCAGACCTAAACATCGTCTTTTTTGGAGCTGTAACAAGCAAATTAGTTACTATGACTCAGTTTTCCCTATCTGCAAAACAGACCTAAAATTAGATACCTGATTTAGGGAAGAGTAAGATGATTAAAGAAGTAAAGTTTCTTGAGAGACTTTGAAAAGGCTATAGAAATAATAAAAACATTCTGTGTTGAAATTAACAAACGTTTTTAAATTGAGGCAGAATGGGGAAAAAACCACAAAAAAAAGTCTCGGTATTTCCGATCGGTATTTCCTTTCACTTTCTCTTCAGTTGTTTGTGCCATGATTTGCTCTCAGTATCCAGAAAGCAGAAAAGACTGTAAAACCCTGAAGTTCATTACATAGCTCATGAATAGCTTTTCTTTTTGATTTTTAACATAAACTATTAATTTTAGATCCACAGATTGACATAGTTCACTTGGTTTCTACTAGCATTGCTTGTGCTCTGTGAGCTTATACTGGAGCGAACGTGTTCCCTAATCAAATGTGGTTAGCATCTCCAATTATATCTTACTATTTAGCCTAAACTTACCTGGAGCTTCTTAGTAGCTGGTGATTTCTAGGCTAATCTGGAGACATCTGAACTCGCGGAGCTCTGAGAGGCTAGCGCATTTTTGCTTAAAGTCTCTTTATCGATGGCAAATGCCATTACAGAGTTGTATATTTTTTCAGTGCCCGGCTATGGTTGTCAGACGCTCTGATAAATGGCCTTGCATACACTTACAATACTCTGTAGATTTTGATGAGGACATCAAAGCTTTATGACCTTGAAGCTACATCTTCTCAAGTGTGAAATAAGAAGCATCTAAAGGAGTACCTGGTGGTTCTGAAGAAACTACAGGTGATCTCTCTGTGAACAGTGAGACACAAATGAGAAGACCGAGTCCTCTATTTTGAGGCTGGGAAGGCAAAAAGCTTTATTTTGCAGCAGCTGAGTAGCTCTGCAACAGACATCCCTGCAGAGTTTCCTCAGTGCATCTTAAGCAAGGTGACTCAAGTTCTTTTAATTCATTGGTACTATCATCTTGGATAAAAATCCTGAATGAAAACACCTCTGAGTTTTGGGGACATTCAGGTCCTTGTTGATCGCACCTACTTTTACAGCTGGATCTAGTTTCTATAACTGTTCAAAATCAGTGTCTTTAATACATATATGTCTTATAAAAGTGTTCACCTTGGTAGCAGGATACCATCTTCCCAACTTATCAAAATAATCAGCCTGTGATGTTGTCACTAAATGTATCTGTATTAGTATAACAAGGCTGTAGCATGACTAAAGTAAATCTCACTTTGTGTTCTGCAGTATCAGTTTTAAAAGAGAATGAGGTTGGGGTGGTGTTTTTTGTTTGGTTTTTTTTTTCCTAGCTGTCACAAATTGCTCAGTTTTCTAAGTTTTTAGTTTTATGCTCATGAACAGTAAATTGGTTTAATTTTCCTTTTGGAAGGAAAGTCATGCAGAGTGTGTGTTGCTTTGTTGCTTTTTTTCTTTCCCCTTTAGAAACATGCCTGAGTGGCACGTATTTTTGGCAGAGGGCAGTGTAAATAATACTACCACGTGTCCAGGATTTTGACACAACTTTATCTCCTGGTTTGCGGCCATCTCTGAGACAAGATCACCCAAATTCCAACAGGCGATGGGCAGTGCAATTTTCAGAGCAGACCTTATCCAGCTACTACGGTTTTGCTTTCAATGAAGGGCACTCATCCCACTTACCTGTCAGTGCCTTGCTTCCCTGTGATCTCTCTGTAGTTAACATGGCGAGGAAAAGCCTCACCGTATCTCACTTTGCCTGAAAGGAATGTTAAATTTTCTTGCAGTATTTTTTTCTTAATCTCAAATGATTTTGTGATAACAGTGCACTAGACGTTGAAAGTCACTGGGAGTGAATCTCCACGCAGCAGCCAGACTGTGAAGGAGGAGGACTAGGTGGCACCAGTGGGACTAGAGACATGAGTTTTGTTTCCAGACCTGCTGACACTTTGCTGGGTGGACTCAGGCAAGTCACTTCTCACTGGTGCCTCACTTCTCCCATCTGTAAAAATAGCGTGGACAGGACTTTGCTGACTATTTTTGGATGAGTGGATGGAAATCCCAGGTAAAAGCTTTTGTTTGAGCATTTGGTTATGGCTGGAAAGGCGTACTGGTGTGATTCTCAAGGAGTGGAACAAAGGGAAAACACAGGGATCTTCTGCATGTAGGATCCATGTGGGCAGTGGAAGACTGCTGGAGATCCCACTGGTGGTGTTTCCACACTGCCTCTGCTGCACCCCAACCTGGTGAGGAGGACTTGTGGGAAGGTGGAACCCACAGGATGATTTCATCAAGGCAAGGGCTCAGCTGGTTGTTTCCAATCACAATGGGGTGAGTACCCCACCTGAAGGTTGTAATACCAGTGTTAAGACTGACCAAAAAGGGAAGGCAAAATATTTTCCCTAAATGCTCCATCTTTTTGCTAAAAGATAGAAAACCAATTCGATTTTGTTAATTCAAAGCTTTGCTGAATATGGTGGGCTTTCTCAGTGGAAAGTTTGGCAGAGTTTTGTTTAATTTTTTTCCAAACTGAAAATTGTTATAGGAGTCAAGTGCTACTGTTTGTGAAGTAGTTTCATAGTGAAAATAGTCAGGACTGATTAACAGTATTGAGTCAGGTTCTTCTTCTTGCCTGCAGTAGAGACAATACTTACCATTGTCTGTCCCTAGGCTGAGCCCAGACTGAAAGACCTTTTTCAAATACTGGTCTTGATCACCCTCTCTGAAATCAGTAGATGGCCCATTTGTGTAATTAGACCTCAAGATAGCCGATGAAGAAACTGAGAAGGACGTGTGAAGAAGCTGGCTCACAGCTAAGTCAGCGCCTGGTATCAGGACTGGGAATAGGACAAAGCGGTGCAGTGAATGAGCCCTTGAAACAATGCCCTGCTTTCTCCAGTACATCCCAGGCAAGCTCTGAAGGGTATCCAGTGGTTCCCAGATTTTAGTATTTTTTTTTTCCTGAAGGGGCCCTCAATGTCTGTATCAACTTGAAGCTAAACCACAGTTCATGCTTTCTTGTTGGGAACGCCCATTGTCAACAATGGGTCATTTTTTACAGTCTAGACAATGCTGGTGTCCTGAAGAGAAGCAAGAGCTTAGCTATGTGTGCGATGGTATATGCCATTGAGAAAAAGCACTTGGGTTTATTCCAGTAAATCTCTGATTCAAGGTATATTGCAGCAATGATTATTCCACATTTAAAAAAAATAAATATATATGGGCTGCTCTGTTTTTGAAAACTTACACATTTTTTCCTCTATTAAATTGTTTCCTGGTGATGGAAATGTCTGGGATTTTTTTTTTCTTTCTACTGCATCTACTTTCCTTTAGCTTGTACACCCCTGAGGTAATTAGTGTAGGTTAAAATTTACATAACTGACTTTGGGGTTTTGTAATTAGGAAAGATGGAAATTTATTCAAGGTGGTGAATAATTCATTTTAAAGCAAGTTTCCTGTTTTTTTTTTAATCATGTAGAAAATGTATTACAAACTCAGAGCTTTTCTGAATAGGACCCTAAGCATTGAATTTTTGATATATTTTATTTCTTAGTGTGGGTAAAGAAATATTAACCATGACTCATTGCACTTTTCCTGTTCAATAAGATTTGAATAAACTTAACAAATTTATTAGGTAGATGATAGAGCTTTTTAAAAATTATCATGACACTCTGACAAATATTTTACCAGGATCGAGGAGAAATAGTTTTAAATAATATTCCCATTGCCACTTCAGAGACAGAGAGATGGAAAACAGTGCAGTTCATACAGAGAACCCTGATTCATGTTTTCTTTTGAATATTCACTATTTAATTAAGATTAGGATGATAAACAAGGAGACTGGATAGCTATGCAAGTCTGGTAATATATTTTTTTTTAAAAAAAACTTTCCTACTTCTGGCTCAGCTTAAGTCTGGACTGATAATGTCTGAAGGTTGTTTTAATATTATGGCTACTTGATATTTCGCATGAAGTTGTGTTTTCTATTTCATTGTATTTGTTAATCTAAGTGCCCATCTCATAATCACTATTCCAGGTATCACCAAGAGCTGAATCCAGAAAACAAATTATGAACCAAGCCCTCTCCCCACCTTCTCAATTTTAGCTTGAACTGCCTCAGCCCAGAAGTTTAAACCCCTTTCCATGTGCTACCAAATATCTGATGTCTTTCGTTTGGTAGCTTTTGTCATTAAACTTTTTCAGGGACTTTGAGCTCTGTTTCTGGTTGCTCTCCCAAATGTCCCAGCCATGGCAGAGTGGCCTCTGTGCCTTGCAGGGACGATGAACATCACTGCTTGGTCCTTGCTGCTGCTGGGATGGGTCCCCTAGACCTGCAAGAGCGTGTCCCTGTGGGGCAGCCAGGAGCAAGCTGCCCTTTCTCTTGCTGCGTTTCCTGGTGGTTGCAGCCCCTACCAGAGTGTGGAAAATGGCACAAGGGGGGTCTGATCACTGTAACCAGAGAGCTATCAGCTCTGCTGGAGCAGAGCTGGGACTGGCTCCAGCTCCCAGCCCTTCCTGGAGAATTGGCGTAGGTAGTGATTCACCAGGCTGGGGAAAGAAAATCAGTGCCAGTGTTTGTGGAGGTGGGAGAGAAATGGGCTCTGGTCCCTGCTCCAGAGACTCCTGGTTCAGCCAAAACCAGTCCCCCTCCTAGCAGGAGAGCTTGCTTTCCGCTAACGGAGGAACAGTGGAGGAGGGAGGGTTGCCCATGACACAACTGCAATGCGGAAAGCTGGAAGTTCTTCCTTTGAGCTAATTTGGTAATATCACCTTTGTAATTGTGTATGCATCATGCTTGATCAGGGCCTGGAGGATTTGTTGCATCCATCTTGAGGCTCTCTGTTGGGACTACCAAAAAATAACACTGTATTTTAAGACAAACATGTTGTCTTTGCTTTAATTTTTACAGGGTTTAAAGAAGTTATGTTAAAAGCTACTCATGCAGGCTTTCGTAATGTGTCTTTGTAGTCTGTTTTTATATTCTGATAATTTTCATTTTGGAAATAAGCAGGATGCTTTGCGTCTGGGATTTCCAATGCCTTAGTCTTAACAGTGATTGCAAAGCTTCCTTGAAATCAGCCAGATACTTGTAACAAAGTTGAGAGATTTGTAAGAAAGGAGGGACTTCAACAGCCAGATATGGAGCCTCCAATGGGGAATTCTTCTCCATTGACTAATACTTTGTTTCCTTGCCAAAATGTTTTTTGGCTTTGAGGCTTGATGAGAGTGGAAGCAGAATAAAATTTTACACTGCTTAGATGACAGTACATGGTATACAGTAGGAAGCCCCCCTGTATATTGGTAGTGTTCCGTGCATGCTTTATGGTGATCTCAAGGACTTCAGTAGGAAGCACGAGATATGTCCTTGAATATTCAGCGAGATCTTTGGACAGTGTGGGTCAGGAAGAAGAATTTTGTTTTGCTGAATCTAACTGCTCATGCAAGTTAGCTCCCTACGTGCTGCAACATCCAAAAATGCCAGTCCCACTTACCAAACATTTAAAAACATCTGCGGTGATGCAAGGCCTCCAGATCTGGAACAGATTTAAAGTGGGACAAGTTTCGGGCTCTCTGGTAGTCTGACCTAGCTGTTTTGCAAGTTATATTTTGTTGTGCTCGTACACACACACTTATACCTGCGTATACGTATGTATGCATATATTTGTGTTAGGTGTAGTAAAAATAAGGACTGTGGGGCACTACCATGCACAAATATACATTGTAATAACCAAGCTTTTAAACCAAGATTAAAACTCAGTTTCCCTTGGAAATAATGGGGTAAACACATGAAAAGCTATATGGAAAAAAATTACGGAAAAACTAATAGAACAAAGTAATGGTGGCTGAAATTCCTAATTGCTTCTGAACACCTTCAACCAGAAGACCTAAGGCAAAGCTTTGGAAAATTGTATGTTTATGGCTTTTATTTCCACATTCTTCCTGTAGATTTGGAAACAAAATGTAGGGTTTGCTGTTTTTTTTTTTCTTTTTGGCATGTGGGACTCAAAGCACCAGAAGGAAATCTCTCACCACAAGAAAGAGAAGTTGCAAGCCAGGATTCATGAACTCTTTCAAAGGTATGTCAGATAAGGGCTACTTTGTACTTCTATCTAATGCGCTTTCCTTCCAAAGGTCTTTCAGAGCTTTACAGATATTAATGAATGGAACTTTTCCCAGACAAAGGACCTCAGGCCTAGAAAAATTAAGCCTGTGCTTTTGAAAGAGGCCTCTGTTTTGGATACCTCCATTTTTAGATACCCAGCTTGGGCTGCCATTCTTAAGTGCTACACATAGTGCACTTCAAAAGGTGACCAAATGGCTTCTCCCAGCTCCCTTCATCCATGCCCCTGAATTACCCTTAAAGAGTGAAGGAAGTAAGAATTGGAGCAATGTTTTTGTGATCAAGCTATACGTGACCTTCAGATAAATGCATGCATCAAATTACCTGTAAAGAAATGAATGGAGGAAATAAATAACCCTCATTGATACAGCCAAGGAAGTTATGCTCTGCTGTGACAGCTGATGAGCACGCTGCTGAGCACAGAAGAGGACTAACTTCACTGGATAAATTATTCTCTTGAATCCAATACCCAGAAAAAGAAGAGAAAGAAAAATGGTGCAACCCGAAAAGAGATCAAATGTGGTTATTTAAATGTTTGATGTTCAATAATGAAAACTGTTTACCTTCATAATTGTGTATTAGCAGCTAATAAAGGCAATAGATACAGTAGTTTAAAAGTAATAAAATCAACAACAAAGTGTATTTAATTTTAAATTGAATTGCAAGCAAATGGGTGTCCTAATGAACCCCTGTGTCAATGCAGCTCTAACCAAATTAAGTGAAATAATTTCCATCATGAGAAACTAAATAAGTACAAAGTTCCAAACAGACCATTCTTCTTGAGAAGTTAACTTCTCAGAAATTTCAGCTCTACAAATTAGCTAGAGACATTCAAGAAGCATCTCCTTTTCCTTCCATTTAGGACAATTGGACCCAAGTTGACTTGACTGCAGCTCAAGGATAAAACTTCTAAGGTGGTTGATCCGGTGACTCTTATACTCCATCCTTACCATTGGAATCTTGTCCTTAGTTCTCACTGGTCCTGGCTTGGACAAAATTCCCACGTACATCACTGGGGCTGGTGTCTACACAGACCTTCCGAGTGATTTAGCTGTTGTCTGTGCATTCATGTGATGCAATTCTGCTGGTGTAGGAGTCTGGAACACAGCTTTAGCTATGCACCAGTGGTAATTTTACTGATGTAAATGTGTACATCTATATATTTCTTTAAAAAACTAATTAAAAAAAAGCGTAGGCAAGGTCTTAGTATAAACTGGTTTGTAGCAATGTGCCAGGAACTTGGAGACAGGTCAAGACTGGGATGTTTAGTGTGACTGCAGTCTCTGTAAACAGTTTTCTCGATAAAGAACCATGTTAATTGTACAAATGTGGAGCCTTCTGTCATTATCACCTAGCACGCAAAGGAAGAAAAAGGAATGAAGACGCTAGAACTGAATTTTCAAAAAAAAATAATACTGAAGGAATGCCTCAGAATTGCGGTCCAGGAAAATGTTGGGTTTGATATTATGATTTTTTTTCTTAAAAATGAACACCAAATTTTATTATTTTCTTGTGTGGCTAAAAACAACCAAATACATGGCTTGGCAACCTGAGAGAGTCTGTCCTCTGATTTCCTGTGTTGTAGATGCCCAAGCTAATCCTGAATTGCAGTTGTACATCCCTCAGCGTCCGTGGTTGCAAGTGGCTGGCACCCAGCCATGAACTGGTCAGCCTCCAGCTCTGGAGAGCTGCTGTGTCTTTGTGCGCTGCTGGCTGCCCCGGCTCCACCTGTAACTGTGGCTGAAGCGTCACCAGCTCTCATGCGGCTGGTTGACCCTCCCTAACCTTTCAAAGCAGGTTGTGGAAGCAAGAGCTGAAGTGTTCTGAGGCCAGCAGAGCATCTGTAGATGCTTTTATTTAGGACCATTTCTGTTTAGGTACTGGTGCCAAGCAGGGACAGAGAAATTGCGCATGGTTCTGTATCTGTTGAAAGATGGGATAGGATTTTTATATGCTTTATAGCATTTGTTGTAAATAACTTGGTTTTGCATTTGCTTCTGCTGTGCTCTAGGAATAGGATTTTCTCCAGAGGGGACTGTGCCTTCTGTGTATCCTGTGCACTAAACAGGGCCCTACGCTATTTGCTGGCATTCTGTGTTGCTACAGGGACCTCTCTTTACAAAAAACCAACAATCTTTGAGTTGATATAATTGCCCCCAAATTATTTTAACTATACAAGAAATAAATATGATAAGGCTAGGAAAGGCTTAGAGGTTCACATACAGCTGAAAATTTGTGCGTATATATGTGTGTGTATGTATGTATATGTCACTTATGTACTTTATATATAATTCTTATATATATGAAATAAGATCTTTTAGAAGACTTATAAATGACGTAAGATCTACATATAAATTTATAAGATTTTTTTAAAAGGTAAGATTTATATATATAATAAGGCTTCTTCAGTGGTTTAAAGCAACTCGATCCCCAAGCAACCAATGGTTTCCAAAAACCTGTTCCAGTTTATTGAAGCTGTCCATTGGCCCTTAAAGTGTCAACAGAGGCAATGGCTTCCTGCTTTAATATTCTTAACCTAGAACCCCAGCCCCAACGCCAGACAGAGCTGATTATAGGGGCAGTGAAACTTTAGGTTCCTCAGGCTGACTTGTGGCACAGACTGACAAATATCGGTGGTGTTACTGGGGCTGTGACCGCATTTTTTGTGTGCTGCTTTTTGAAGCCTCGTCATTTCTCTGCTTTAGCACACTGGGTTTCTCCTGGGTGCCCTGCAAGCCTTGTGATATATTCAAGAAAACATCAAACTGTGATATATTTCCAATGGCAAGTCCTTTCTGTGTCTGCATTGTAGTTAATTTCTTTTCAGTTCTTCTTCTCTCTTCCCTCTCCTACTGCTGCAGAGCTGGAAGTCAGCCCCTGAAAGCAGAGGAGAATGGACGTGGAGAAGAAACGGTAGCCAGCTTTGGTAACCTCACAGGTGTGAATGCTGGATTAAAGGGAGCAGTAGGACCTTGTGTGAAGGTGAGGTTCTCAGAGTGCTTTTTTCCCTGGTGTGAAATCATAAATTACTAGATCAATCGCGACGTATTATTATTTCTTTTTTTTTTTCTTTTCTCCATAGTTTAAGAGGACAGAATTTAACAGGTTTCAAAATAAGCTTTCCAGCAGAAGTAACCATACGCTTAAAGAGAACGTCTAAAGCTATTAATGATGAATCATTTGGGCATGGCAAGAGTTCTTCAAAACAGTTTGTCAACGCTGGCCAAGCAAAGTCTTTCAGCAGGAGATGAGACAGCTATGGCACCATGCAAATGAGACAGGCTTGAAATATGATGAATCTTCTATCTCCTTTTCCTACTCGACTGACACCCGCTTTGAGGAAGGTTGTAAATGCAAGAGAGATTGTGGTATAATTCCTCAGACTGGCGTTTCTGCCCCCCAGTCACTATTCGATTATCTTCCAAATTGCTGTGTTTCAGAGAGATAAAGATTTTTTATGGCTTGCTGACTTGAAACAACCAGAAGAGCCAGAAAAGAGATGGCTAACCGGCCATGCATAGTAATTCCATTGGTAAATGACAAAATCTTTGTTTGTATGACATTTCCAAAATTACTACAGAAGATGAATCTAAAATACAAAATGTCACATTTGGCATGCAAAACTATCACAATATATTTCAGTATAAAATTCATAGAGGCGTTTAATTTAGAATGTGTTTAATAACGAAGTCTGCCTGCATCAGTAATCCTGCCTTGAGGTTTAAAAAGATTGTCTTATTTATTCACATAATGTTAATTTTTTTATATATGATTCAGAAACCAAAAATATTAAGGTTAAATCTTCATTGTTAATTAAGATTTTCTAATTAAGCTGAAAATAATTGTCATTCAGATTAGTTGTTAAGTATGGTTTGTGTTGAGAAACAAAAGAAGTTTAACAAATTCAACTGTTTATTTAACTGCTTAATTTAATTCCAGAAGCTTTCTATCTATATGGAAATATGCTATCTCTTCCAAAATAAATCCAAGACAGGATTAAAGAAGAGATTATTAGCTACTGTAGGCTTAAACTGTGAGACTACTAAACCTGGTAGTCAAGGTAGCCATTTGATTCTGAAGTGTGGCATGGGTTCTTGTCTCACATTGCCTTAAAAGAAGATGACCTAGCACTAGTGTTTTCTTAAAATAATGCAAGAAACTGATTCCTTGGCAGGGGGGGATCATTCCTGATTTGAAGTGCTAAATAATTAGTTATTGCAGAAGCAACTTTGTACGTTGAAGTCCACACTGGACACAAACTGGGACTCCCAGTTTATGTGCCCGACCCTGCAGATTGCACTGGGCAGCACTGAAGTCCCCGCTGGCATAGTGGGACAGACCCTACACCTTGGCTCAGGCAAGACTTGTAAGGATGCTACTGCAGTGTCTCTTCTCCTCCGCCAGCCTCCGCGCTATGAGCTCAGCATACAAGGAAAGCACCAGAAAGGCTGGTGCTGATACACAGCACAGCATTTATTCCATACTAAACATTCTGTAGCTCAGACAACATCTTGTCAACAGCAAGCAGCAGATGTTTCCTTTTGTCTGGACTTGGAATAAAGGTGCCTGTAGGGAGTTCTTATTAAGCTCTACACGTGTTGCACTTTGATTACTATTTTTAAGAGAATCTGATTATATGATAATCAGAAGGTGAAAGGATAGTCTGCACATTGCACAGCACTAATAGCTTTGGCAAGGCTAATAATTAGTATAAAAACATGGCCTGCCTTGTCTTTCACTCCATGCCTGCAGCCTGCTCATCACATCATGTATTGTGCCTGTCTTGCAAAGCATGCTATATTTTGGAAGGTGTTGTTTTCCAGTTAATTCTGTGTTATTATTGCAGACTAATGGCTTCTGGTGTCATACTTCAACAGCTCCACCAAGGAGCTGTCCAAGGATGCTGAACATTTTATTAGTACTATTTGTATTTTTTTTTTTTTTTTAAATCTGTCATCTCTCTGACTTTTGACCTCCCTAATTGCAGATCCTCGGTTAGCCATAGGTAATTGCAGGTTGAACAAGAAGCATGTTGTCTGCTTTTTTGGTAGTTATTTTCTTGAAGAAATTTGTTCTTGCTAATTGTATGGTTAACGTCAGCTCAACCCAGGTCAGTAACTCAGAGCCTTCTCCCTAGGTTGACTGCTCCAAGATACCGCAGCCGATAGAAGTTCACTTCAAATGCCTGAGGGGAGTCAAAGATAAGGTCCCCAAAGGTCGCTACACCCTCAAAGTTTCTGTTCTCAGGCGCCTAGGTGGTGGCTCGCTGGAGTGGCCTGAACTGAAGAACCAGCCTTCGGGCAGGGCAACGCTGCCTGTTAGTCACGATGGAAACTTCTACAACACTGAAATCTACTTCGGACAAAGTATCCAGACAGTAAGCAATACTTCTTAAATATGCTATCTTTGCTTTGAAAGTTAAAACACATCCGCTTTTTCTCCTTCAGGCTTATATATTTAATGCATTCCATCATGTTCATAATTTATTTAATAATTTAAGGTGCAATTTAGGAAGGTACAATTTTTTTTTCCCCTAGGTTAACCCTCATCACTCACTCTAAAAGTGCCAAATATACACTACATCATGTAGTGTTGTCAGCTAATTTTAAATTTTACTTTTATTCTCTCTTATCTATGCAGCTTGTCAGCTATGTAATTTGATTTCTGTAAAGTAGCTTTAGAATAATAAATGAACGAGTGGGTGTATATAAATACATGAATGCCCAAATCCTTCTGTGAGTTTTTAGCTCCATTGACCCCCATTTGCCAAAAAACCAGCATTTGGATTATTTTGGAAGGAGCCCAAACACTTGAGGCTCTATTCTGTCTTTTGTGACTGAGGCACACATATTTTCCTGCCTAAGCATGCTGTGCGTGGCAGGATTGTTGTGTGTCAGTTGCTCACTCTTGTAGCTAATGCCTGGTGCTGGTTGAAACATTGCTCTCAGATAAACTCTCTGGCATGGGAAAGCTTCTTTATGGTTTGAAAAACAACCCTCAGCTCTCTGTGTGGTGGTTATGAGGCACTGGTAGAATGAGGAGGAGAGTCTTTTCCATTTTCAATTATTTATTTTGCAGGTGACCTGAATGGTGGATTTCCACCTCCACCCCCTCCTCTGTGCATTTTTTTTTTTTTATACAGGTCGAACAGTCCCTATCCCAAAGAGTTCTCAGACAGTGACATACATAGAAGTTGCTTTGATGCTTTCAGCTACTTGTAGACAGGTCGTTTCAGCTATTTGGTTTATGGTACATAAAATACTGCGAAGTCATGTTTTCTGCTTTTTAATTGTTTGCCATCTCTAATGGATAATGAACAGTGTAAATACAGCTGTTGGTATGAAAAGAATCTGGCATATAGGCAGAGAAATTGTGAATGTGACTGTCACATGATGCTAAAACAAATACGTGTATCTGTCGGAAATGACTGAGTTGAGATTCCTGCCTAGGCAGGATGCACACATCCTGCTGGGAAGACAAGGTACTGTCGTCTCAGGCTTCATCAAAAGGAGAAGGCTACGGGCAGTATGACTGAACGACCCAGGCATGCCCTGCCTCTTGCTTTCAGCATTGTGTTTCTCCTGCTGCTTTTGTTCCTACCTGGGGAATGTCCCCCATTCAAAATTGCATTTCTCTGTTATAAGTACAAGGCAAGAGCCAGTTCAGATTCACCCGTCTTTTGTCTGACTACTCTTCAATGCGAAGAAACTCCTCGCATGGATTTGTGAGAAATATGTGCAAATTCCACGTACTTGTCTTTCTGTCTCTTCTGGCTTGTGCGGGCACCTCAGTAATTGCTCAGAGGTGTCTATTATGCTTCATCCCAAGGTCTGAGAGAAATGCTTGGTAGTTTTACCATTTTTCCAGAGTTTGCTTTAAAGTCCTCTTCGAGTCTCACAGAGGACATTTAATTAGCATCTGCACCAAATTTCCATTTTTAGTCTAGTGAATCAAGGTGCAGGTCTTGGGCAAGTCCACTTAAAATGCAGGACAAGGAGAAGAAGTTGGATTAAATGAACTTCTGATGATTCCCTGTCTTCATTACTGTATAATGGATGGAAAAAGCTTAATGTAATTTTAGAGAACCTTCTCCACCAGCTCATTTTGAAGATGTAGGTGGTGTACCTTGAGTGATTCTACCTTTCTGTTCTTCTATCTTGATATTGGCTCATAAACCTAAGGTATGTTTCAAAAGAAATCCTTAGGATCTGTGCTGAGATGAGGCAAATTTTAGGCTTCAGATAGTTAGCACCTACTGCAAAGCTTAGATAAGTAGTGAGCTTTTAGTGGTGAGCTTCAGATGAGCATCTGGGTTTGAACACAATCTTATATGCAGTACTGCTGCCCTGGGATATATTATGGGGTGAGGGAGGAGGGGGGAAATAAAGTGCTCACAAGTGAAGAATAAAGTTTTATTTTCATTGGCCAGAATAATGATAGGAGTTCAGTGTAAACATGGTGAAAATGAAGACGTGAGTGCTTGATATTGAAGGAAAGCTTAGTTTTAACTAATGTATTAGAGAAATTGTTCCAGAACACTACATCCTTCCAAAAATAATAACCCTGTCATGTCGGCAAAGTTGGTGTCAGCATGGGTTACCTGCTGCGTACAGAAAGTGCTGGTCATGTAAGTTAGAAGTGCCTCAGGGCTAGTCTGACTTGCGCACCCGACCTTTCAAAAATGTTTTTTGTTCATTAATCAATGTTCTTTCCTCCAGCCTGCCAGCTTCCCTTCTTTCCTCTCCTTCACTGTCCCCCTTTTTAGTTTGTCAACCTACCTCCCCCAATAACCTCTGACTGCATGTTAGACAGTGGCTCCTAATAGCTCCAGCTGAATTTTATTTGGTTTTCAGTAAGGCCAGGCAGTCACACGAGTTTTTTGTGTTTTTTTTTCCCCTTAAACTATGCTGGACCAAACACGTATGAACTCTTTGGATTACGATAAAACAGAATTGCTGTTTCAAATAACTCTTTACAATTTTAAGAATGGCAACTACCAGCATGGTCTGAAGGGGATTTGTTTAAGACCCAGCATTTCGAGGACGTTTTCATATATTTAGTTTATACAAGTGGACTTTAGACTGAGATGGGTTAATGCTGCCTGGTTTAGCTGACGCAAGAGCTATTTTGAAGCTTCACCTATATTATAACAGAAACGGAATGTGAACTCAAGCTGATATTAAAAACGTGCACTAGGTTAACACTGGTGGTAAAGAAATTTTGTTCTTAAACTTTCAATATACTCTTGCATTGCCTGATTTTTCTCAGGCCTGGAATGAAAGCTGAGTTAGGAGAGAATATCTAGTAAGGTAGTGACCGCAAGCATCAGCACAGATGCGACTGTGTCATCTTTACACTAGACCAAGAATTTTACTAGTGCAATTTCCTTCCTGCTGTCTCATGGTGGCTAACATCCTACTATAGATAAAACCTAAATACTCACTAGAAATCTTTTGTTGACAGTATATTTAAAGCAGTGTCTTACTACTCCGTAGTATCTATGTCCCAGTGTTATCAAGTATAGATTATGTTTTTCAGCTTAATGATGACTTGAAGAGCACAAATGAGTTGTGGCGTGCAAAAGTTTAACTTTGCTCAGAAAAAGAGTGGGTTTTTTTAGTCAGCTTTTATTAAGTTGGTTCAGTAAACATTAAAATAGTTGTATGAAATGATTACAATAAGAACAAATCCACACTCCTCAGAGTCAAAACATTTGTTGGCTTCAATGGAAAAAAAATGGATTGTGGCTAAAATGCTTCTTTTTTAAAAAAAAAAAAAAGAAAAAGTTTTCAGCTATAATTTTAATTATCAAGCCCAAAATTTTTTTGTTATATATCACTAGTTTCACCTACTAAGAAAAGGGACCCTTAAGGAAGATGCTCCTATTTCAAGTATTTGCAATAGATTTTAAACATTTCTGGAATACTTTTCCAGAAAAAATATTGCCTATTAGGAAGTGAATTTTTGTTCAGAAGGGGAAGTTCAGACAGGAAAGGTTCAGCTATTGCAAAGAGTGCTGTAAGCCAATGAGTCTGCCTGCAAGTGGCATTTAAAAAGCCATCGGGTCACCTGGGATGTCAGTCCAGCGCTGTGGAGGAGAAGCAGTGACAGTTGAGTCAGTGCTGGGCTCCCCAAGTTGCTTTTTAACCTTAGTCCCGCTGCACCCATTCTGCCTTGGTCCTTATCCTGTGCCAGACTTCCAAAATCAGCACTTAAAAAAAAAAAGTGAGCTCCAGAAGTACGTGAGCACTGGTGCTATGCGTTTTTCCCAACATACCTGGAAATTGGGATAGCACTAAATCAATTCATATGCATATAAAGCCACAGTTGCTGACAACACCTCACACATCTGTAGATTTTTAAAGAGTATATCAACCAGTTAATATTTATGTACCAGTGTGGCAAGGTGCTAGCAATATTATAACAGTAGCTGGGTACCATTTTGTTTTACTTGAGGGAAATTCAATATGAATAAAACAGCAACTTTTCAAACATGACATTTAATCCACGCATGTAAATCATACCAGGAGATCTATTATTCATTATTAAAAGGGCACCATATTTTTATTACACTGAAAATGAAACACAAATGCTGTGAAAAATTTAGTGCCTTTTCCTGAAGTTTCAGGACACTTATCATGCAGTCATCTAGCAGGGGCTGACACTCATTTTAAAATATAGCTACAAAATTAATAAATTTGAACTCTTTTGCTTGGAAAAAGAGGATGTTCTATTTCACTCAGTGAGGTGGATTTATTTTTTATTTAAGGCTTCCTAAATACTTAAGATGGCAAAGTACTTTGGTAATGTTCACATTCGGAGTTAGATATATAACGAATAAAGTTCATATCTTTGTTGTTATTAGTCATTTCTAGCATTTTCTTCCCTGAAGTGCATTTTGAAAACTACATATATCAGAAACTGATTAACATGACCCAAGGTATTAATTCCTAAAATATGATGAAACAAACAGTTTCAAGGACCTTATTTTCTGTATGTCAGCAGCTGTCTAAGGACTGTGATGCTTTTAGTAATTACAAAGAAGGTATTGTTAGGAAAAGTAGAGCAGAAACATTCCCCTTCCCCCTGTATTTTATTCTTGAGCAAAGCACTGGCACAGATGAAGAACATTTAGCTCTAGGACACTTTATAGGACATAACATAAGAGTTTGATACACTATGAAAAAAGATAGGAAGTAATAATGCTTGGCAGTGCCAGAGGACTTTGAAAATGAGAGCCACTTAAATTTTCCCTGGATGCAATTATTTGTAGTTGGGATGATAAGGTGCTACGTGAACCTTTTGGTAAATGCAAGAACTAAGCTTAGACCGATGCTTGTATTTATTTGAAGACTGCAGGTTTGATGGTGGTTTTTTTTTCACGCAGCAGGATGTTTTGGGTTTGTGTGGCAAGGCTTTGGTGGCAGGGGTGCTACAAGGGAGGCGGCTTCTGCAAGAAGCTGCTAGAAGCTTACCCCATGTCCGACAGAGCCAATGCCAGCCAGCTCCAAGATGGACCCGACACTGGCCAAGGTCGAGCTCATCAGTGACAGTGGTAGTAGCACCTCTGGGATAACAGAGTTAAGAAGGAAGAAGGGTGCAGGATTTTTTGCAGCCACAGAAAGGAGTGAGATGATGTAAGAAATAACTTTGCGGACACCCAGGTCAGTAAGAAGGAGGGGGGAGGATGTGCTTCAGGCACAAGAGCAGAGATTCCCCTGTGGCCACTGGAGAAGACGTGGTGAGG
Organism: Psophia crepitans; assembly: GCA_013399095.1. Taxonomy (NCBI): domain Eukaryota; kingdom Metazoa; phylum Chordata; class Aves; order Gruiformes; family Psophiidae; genus Psophia; species Psophia crepitans. Next base: position 296,661 of record VWZZ01004978.1, on the reverse strand, counting down.
CAAGCTGTCCCCCTGAAGCCCATA